>JABFPB010003761.1:0-16333 GCA_022817645.1 Ceratoteleas bidentatus
AATGAAAACATTTGTTGCTACAGGCACTGAAGTAAAAAAGTATGGCCTGCTGCGCTGACAGACCGGGGTTCTTAATATCTATCTGATAGCAAATTTGTGGTTACGCGTCGATTTATTAGGCTTTAACTTAGGGATTATCTGGTCAGATCTCGAAAAAAATTGTTTTTCGAAAAATTATGCACATTAAAAAAAAGTTTTCAGGTTTTTTTTCAAATGTGCACAGTTTTTCGAAAAACAAATTTTTTGTCCAATGAAGGCTTAATATTATCCAAAAAAGATCGGATTATTATAACCATTCCTTCGCCCACAAAAAATTAATGAAAAAAGCCTTTTCTGAGTGTTACCTCCCCTTAAACTAATTCGCAGTCGTATTAATGAACAAATATTTTTTATTTGTGAAATACTATTTCATCGATATCGGGAATCGATACGTAGCCTCAGGATTAGTAGAACTACCATCTTGTCTCCGATCTTTGAAGCTACATATTTCAATGGTCATGTATTTACTGAGTATTCGAAACTAATTCAGCAGTAAAGATTAAAGTTTAAACAGTTAAATAAATGTTGTTTTTATTTATTTACAAGTAGGTAGATTTAATAACAGCAATGAGATTATTCAAGTGTAATTGTCTACTTGAAAAGTAGCCGATGAAAATAAGTATAAACGTATTAAAAAGAGAATTGAAATATGTATGTTATTAATCACCATCAACAGTCTTATACCTGCCCAGTATCTATGTCGTACAAACTAGAGAACTTTGGCAAACCAGTGCTATTCTGAGCAGTTTTACTAGTTTTACTACATAAAAAGACTATGCTTGTCTTGTCAAATTGTACTATATTTGTTTCTTGCAAGTTTTGTCCAGACATGTAAAACTTGCTGCAGTCGGGACAAAACTTTGATCGCCGAAAAACTAAGTTCGATTTCAAGTTGGATGCCGGAAAAGACAATAAAAGCGAATCAAAAATAAAAATGAACCGATCGGCGCGTTTCATCCGCGTCAACGAAACAGTTTATCACGAACCCGTTGGCCACGTTCATTGACAGTGTTGATGTACATTATACGAGCGGCGTATTATTCACGCGCGATCCGTCGATGCGCGCGGACACCAACCCGAAAACGTAGCGAAATGCTCCGGAATCCGGCGGAATCACGGCACGAAAATAACGGGGCAAATTAAACGGAGCCAGTCGGGCCGCGTGCACACGAAGACCGCCGTTTGCCAATTGAATTCTGACCGCGCGGACAAGCGCCGCTCGAATAGGGCGCGATAACTTTTTGAATCGCGCGGCTACCGATGTTGGCGTGAAATTGATTTATAAGCCGGCGATTCGGAAGCGCTCGCGAATAATGCCTCGCGACATTGGGCGGATTAAGCGGGCCGTTACACGGAATTAAGGAACGCGTTCGGGGGTACGAGAGACGTGTTGTATTTTTGCACCGGAAAAAAATGCGTTTCCAGACTAAGCGGGGCGAATTATGACGTAATTGAAGCGACGGAAAGGCCGAGCGCCCGCGAGGCGATTTCGAGCCTTTGTAGAAAATTGTGGCTCCGTAATTGAATGATCGTACATCTGAAAACGAGTTAGGCGCAACTCGGGAGCACGATGCAAATTGCACGCGTTCTCATAATTCGCGAAATTGCCGCGTAAAAACCCGGGTTAATTATAACGGCCGGGGCATTTTCCGAAAGCACGGTAATTCCCCGTTAACAACGAGCATTTCGGTAATTAGATCGCGCGATACATTATGCTCGTTCACGTCACGGGAATTCGGCTTATCGCGCTCGTAAAGGTGCGCCGGGCGGCTTTGCTTAAACCCCCTGAAGACGACACATTCGCAGTCTGTGGCTTTGTTCGTCAAACTGGCCGTAAATGGAACTTACTAAAAGCGCGACTCTTTGCTTTTGACGGTGTTTTCATCGCTTTGAATTGTTTTTATAATTGCTACTTGCCCAAGTTTAAATCTCAGGAAAATTGTATGAAACTTTATCTTAAGTCGACGGTCTGGCTCGAAGAATCAGTTATTTGTAAACTGCTTCGCAATTTCGGAAAAACAAAAAGAAATTGACTTTCGACATTTCGACGAATGGTTGGTTTCGGGGATTTTTATTTGATAAATATTTTTCCTTTAAAAATGCGCTGAAGTGACGAAATCCGGCTCGAAGGACCACTCTTTGCTACACTTTTTATGTCTTCTCTACTTCAAATTTTTATGAACTAATCATAAACAAACATTAGTTATTTTTAGACAACCTCATTTTGGTCAAAGGATTTGTTTTTTTAATCAAACAACGTCACCTTCAACAGTACCTGGGCTGTAATGAGTTATTGAATGTTTCGAAGACCAGCAAACGTCTCAACTAGGTCAATTTTGCCTTTTGTAAAGTCAAGTTTGTAAACAAGTTTTGTGAAGTCCCTTTTGTAAACGAACACCTCCTCCACCCAACATCCCGGTTGGAAGAACTAAACACAGATTGGCTCCCTCTCTCCAGTCGGTTGTATCTCAGAATAGGGTCCATTTCTTGTTACTCCAGATTTTCAGCACTCTGAATAAATAACTGGCAGTGTAAAATATATGTCAAAATTGTATATGTAAGTGTAACATACGAATTGTAATGTAAGCCGAAAGTGGTAAATACATACCTGATGCGCCTTTGTTATAACCCATGAGTTTAGTTATAAATTTAGTTGTAACTTTTTCTCGCACCTATGTATGCTATAGAAAAAAATCGTACGTGTAAAGGTGGCTTCAGGCTATATAAACATCATATTTTCAAAGGTGTGCCATTGATTTAAACAAGTTTAAAAAAATGCCAAACTTGTGACACAACTATATTACGCCAAGTTTTGCTGCTTTTTTACTACAATTCTAAGTCAGGAAACTGTGATTTAAGGCAAAATATGAGCCTTCGCAAATTCAGCCAACATTTTTTATTTTTCGAGATTGAATACTGTTAAATATAATAACTTATCTGTTACAACATAAAACAAGTTTAGTAGCTGTTGTACTATCGTTTTTGTAAGAAAAATTGTATTGCAATGCCAAATATGTATGCCTACAATTGTTTTGATTTTTCGCGAACATCTCGTGTTTTGGTTCCCTCCAAATAATGTTTTTTTGGACTGCGGAGGTGGTCCGCAAGCTTAAATCAGGTGCATTACTTGAAAAAAACTACTTCTTTTTCTTTACCGAACTCTTGAGATTAGGTTTGAAATATGTGCCTCAACATTTTTTTCCGACTTTTTTTCTACCAATGTGGGCCCTATTCTGAGATACGCCATATACTGACTGTTGCCAGACTGTTTCTCGACAGTTTCCAGCTTGTAAAAACCTAGCATCAGGTCACAATTTGGCAATTCGAGAATATAGTCTGTACCCGATCACGACCAAAATTGTATGCAGATTATCACCAGATTATTGACAGACTCTAGGAAGACTTTTTACATACTAGAAACTGTCTGGAAGTATACTTTCGATTTTGTAATGTTACGGTAACTAGACCGAGTCTAAATTTTTTCACTCGCGAAGTTTCCGATCTAAAACTTGGCACCGAAGCTCTCCGGACATTTCGCGTGGATTCTTAGGGAGGTCAATTCTAGTCGGGTCTGTGTCACGCGATCCGGGAATTATGACTCGGACGTGTTCTTCGCCCCAAGGGTGGGTTCGATGTTACCTGTTGGTGTTGGCCGGATCCGCGTAATCTGTCGCCAACTGTGCGCTCGTTTAATTGGTATTTCCAGCGTCCATACCGGGCCGACCCGAGTATGCGGTGTACCACACACATACACATACAAACACACACATTCTCGCACACAATGCTGATTATCGGGTTAAACGGATTACTCCTCGATAGACTATTACCGATGTCTCGGGGGACCACGATTTTCGTCGACGGCGAGCCAAGAGATGAGTGCAGAGACCCATGCAGACAAACACATAGTGCACACACACACTCCGCAAACACATAGATACGCGATCGCTTTCCGGCCCGGGTCTTTGTGCGTTGTCGCAATCTCTCAGGAGTGCGTTATTTATGGCCACCAGTCTCGAATAACCCTGTTATTATTCCGCACCAGATCCCGATGATTATTCAATAATGTCGGTGAAAGATGCTCGCGTTTCTTGTTATTGGTGGATTTGGTGAACAGTATTTGATGTTCGTACCAATTTTGGCATTTTTACCACTTTCGAAGTAATACGATTTAGAATGAAAAAGTTCGTGCAGTTCTTACAATTATATGCTTAAGATCATAGAAAAAATGTGTACTTAGTATTGTCAAATATACATCATATACAGCTTTAGACAATATATGTACTATTCAATCCGAAAATTATATTAATAGTACCAATTGAATTCTTTTAATTTATTAGTGGATCTGAGACATAATGTGTATTCATCCTCATCTTCAATCAGCATCCCACTCACACTTACAACAACAAAACAGTGATTTAGCCATAGATCTGATACACTAAGATTCGAAAAAGTTTAGGTCAAGTGATACGTGCACACAGGAAAAATGGTGATGCCGCAGTGTCACGTGGTTGGTGAGAAAGACATAGATAGACAAGAGATACAGAGATAGACAGAAGGGTTATCTTGAAAGAGTCTAACGGTAGGCTAGGAAGATGATATGCGCAAACACTTGGTTCACAAACAACGTACACAGGGTGATGCACAATCTACGTGGTGCTCAGCTTCCGGGACACCGTTTCCTAGATTCAACTAAAAACTCGCGGAAACCGCGCCCAGAAGCCGAACCCGGTGAGTTGACAGATAGACAGATCAGACGACGACAAAGTAACGAAACGCTCAAAGTTAGATACCAAGAGGTGATAGTCAATGTTGCGCAATACAGGGGTGACGTACACATAGATAGAGAGTATTTACACAGAGACAAATATATAGATATATTAGACGTATTGGCGGGGGACGGGATGTGTACTGACCAAGTTCTATAAAGGGGAAGATTTGTTTTAGAAAGCACAAATGTAACGAATGTTGTACGTTGTTAAATTAAAGGTTCGGTTCTAAAAGATAAACAGGTATAAATCCGAGTGTTTTGTGTGAGCGTTGTACAGTGCTGTTGGGTTAGGTGTGGTGTATGACAATGGATTAATTTATAGGTTATACTTGAAGTATGTGCGAGAATTATACGGATATAGTAGATATTTATAAGAGAGAGGTGATGTAATATTTACGAATTTAGGATGTTTTGTAGTTACAGTTTTTGGTGAATAAAATTATAAATTCATAAAACTTAGACGAGAATGTTCGTCTTACTTGATTAGGCTCACAGCTGCTACATCGAAAACGTGTTTGTATTTAAGAATATTAAGAATATTAAGAATATTCTCAAAAAGTCTGAATATCAATTTAAAAACTTGTTAAAGCAATTGAATTTCATTAAAAAAACTGCAAATTCAATTTGTATTGTAAAATTCGTGTTTACCTTTTTCTCTGGTCGTCGGAATATTTTGTTCGATGAATATTTCTTTTATTTACACTGTCAGTTACGAAGTTAGGCTTTTCCTGATCAGTTCCAGCCATATCGAAAACTGTAACTATTGCTGCTCTCAACAACACGGTTCTACGGCTTGATTTAACGAAACAACTTATCATCAATTCTCTTAAAACCAATTATCGGATGTCGAATGCAACATGTAAACGCAAAATGGAGTACCTGTTTACTGTTTAAAACCGAACACTGAACATAGCCAATCGATACATTATTTTATTATCCAAATTTATTTACATCCGTCCCCAACCCTCATAATGACAAATATGAATATGTACTCAATCGTGTGGGATTGTGACTGCAGACGACAAAGTGCGGTTAAAACAAACCAAATCGTACATGGCGCATGAGCTCTCGAACGATGCCGTTCCACTCGCCGGTTTCCGGATCCATCGCGCCGTATTTCTGGTCCGGCACCAGTTCCAGGTGGTACGAGAAGCCGACCCTCCGGGCCACGGCTTCCAGCAGGTCCACGCAGAAACCGTAAAACCGCGAATTGCCCGTGTAGTTCTTTTCGGGATGCATCATCATGTACGGGGTCTCCTGCGTGGATTCGCGGACAAATGGCGCGTGGATACCACGGAGATGCGGGCGATTGCGAATTGGTCAACAAGACATTTAATTGCAAGGACATATACCCAAGTGAAAATCGAGACACTTTCCCGAGGGTAAAAATTGGATGAAGAGTTCAACCAATTTTTTGGGTCACGATGGTGGAGATGGTGCAATTTTGTAAGGGTGCAACGAGTGCTTAACTTGAACTAAATCAGGTTAATTGAACGGAAACGTAAATTAAAAGACCATTATTTTGCCAATTTATGAATTGTAAAATAAGTTTGTTAAACATTCCCGCCAGTGGAAGCCACTTTCTCACTGAATTAACCAACTCGCGATAAGACAATTAAACTGGCGCAATTTCCCGGCTCCAACTATTTATCTTTCGATTTTGGATGAATTTTCGCAACTCCATCCTCGGCTCGTATCTGCGCGAATCGCCATTTTTTAGAGTGAATTCAACCGGTTCGCACTCGCTCGGGTAAACTTTTTCAAATTAAGCACGACCATTGGAGCAACGGTAAGATCGACGCGGATTTAATGAAGCAAAAAAACGAAATTTACATCAGAATCGACGGGCGCCGCGCGAAAGACGAGCTTGTTTACTTAGCAGGAAACGCGAAATTAACGTTGGTAATTGAGTCTTTGTTTCCAAAAAATGTTCACGCGTCGATCGTTTGATCGGACAATCGGTGAACTCATTTTCGGGATACCCGAATGTGAAAAAAGTTAATTGAATTATCGACAAGGCGAAATTACTTTTCACACACAAACGTTTAATTCTGATTTTAAAATAGTATTTAAGGTAGCGTAACTTCGATAGCAATAAAATATTGACGAAATACAATCGTCGTCGATCAAATCCGAAAATCCAATTCACCGAAAAAAATCCCCCAAATCCGTAATGATATTTGGTTAAATCTCGCGTCTGAGCCAATATACCGCGGAGCCAGTCATTCGGCCAAATATTGTAATAAGATGTGTCTCCCTCTTGACTTGTTTGCGGCTTGGCTGACATTAAGTTTTCGGTTATGTTTGCGCAAACTTCACGGGACGAGCGACTTATTTCCCTCGCACTCGCTGAGCGTGTCCGATTCCAGATTGATATCAAATATTTGGGGCGCCAAGCCCCGGGTATATTTTCGGCGTTTCAATTACAGTCGTCCCGACCCCTCGGTTCAGCGAAACTCCGGGATCAAATTCGCGTTAACTCCAACAGGTCGATTGATAAGTCGGGAGCCGCGTGAACTTTTATTCCTGAGCCAAGATAAATATCGTATTAATTTTGTTCGAAATTACAGTTTTCCAATTTCATTCATATTACCGGACGAAATGAAAATGTCTTTTCGGTCTTCCGGTTGAGCTGCTGGGGAAAAGTATTAATTGCTCTCGAAGTGAAACTTTCGAGTCCACTTGGCCCGCGATTTTCCCCGACTTATGTTTGTCTCTGTCCATGAAGCGCGGTTCAAGAGCCGCGGACGAAGTTGCGCGCCGCAAAAATATAACACTTTACTCGCCGAGAAAGTTGCCGGCCGAATTAAAGTATAAAATTATACCGGGCAGCGTTGAGGGTCGTTTAACGAAGGAAATCGGGTCGATTTCGCGGTCGCCGATCGGAAGTGTTGTGGAATTTCCACTTGGGTACAGTGAAGGCAGACGCGCTCTTAAAAGTATTTCACTTGTTCGAAAAATATTGACGCTTTTCAACGGAAAATCATAACAGTGAGTGGTATATGACTTTTTGACAATACGTGGTTTTATTTAATTTTATCCGGAGAAAAAAATGTAACGGCTCAATTTGTAAAAATAAAACGACAATTTCATTTCTTAAACCCATGTAAAAACATGTTTTCGCAACTTTTTTTCGGATATGACAAAATGAATTTGACAAGTAAATGAGGGTAGACACATAATACACATATGATGAGCGTATGAAACTAAAAAAATATATTAGTTAACCTATAGAATAGAGTGTATTTCAAAAAATTTTTTTTCTGGCTTACTCGTAAATTATCAGCCATTATGATCAACTTGGATTGAAATCCAAAAGTCATATTTCATTGACAACATTTCGATTCAGTTTTATACCATGCTTGTTGACTGTGACTTATAAAGTAAATTTGCAATACTACAAAAATAACACTGTAAACAAAATTAAAATTTTGTTTACAAAAAAACTCCACCCACCGAAAGCTTTTATCAAATTAGCTGTTAAATAAAAATAACAGTTACACTTTTGTTAATAACTAAAGGAATTTTTAAATAGTCACAAGCTGACCAATTTTCAACGATTTGTATCTAATTTTCGCTCCTATTTTAGTGAATTTAGTGAAAAACAATTTACTTGGACGGAATTTTGATATCGTGAAAATATTTGTTGTAAAGCAATTTTAATTTATAACTTTTGAATAAACTTATCAAACTTTCTAATATTACAAATTACTAATTTGTAATATTGCGTCGTTTACTAGAACTAGAACAAAAAAGATTAAAAACAGTTCTAACATAGTTCTAAAATAGTTCTAGCACAGTTCTAACATAGTTTGAAGATGAGAAATTGTCAAAAATTTTTGGAGACATTTGTTCATAAATTCTGTAGCTAAATCGTTTAAATTGCAGTGAATTACAGTAAAACCTATTAAAAAGATATTATCCTTAACCGGCCTTAGAATTGATTTTCACAAATCCCACAACAATATTAACTATAAACAATATGTCAAAAACTGTTATCTATTTCATTTGAATATTCTAATTTTTTGTGTAAATGGTTTATAAAAAATTCGACACACATTTTTTTCTTTATTAACTTTGGAAAGTCCAGCCGCAAACTAGACCGTAATTGGCCAAACATTGTCCATACAGTATTCAACTGAATTCGAGAAATTGCAGAAAAAATTCCCTTCTGTTGAACCCTTAAACCGTTTATTAAATCATTTCTCATATTGATTTTAGTCCACCACCACATCTCAATGTAATAAAGTATGCAATAACAGTACTGATAAAAAATTCAATTTCTAACCGATTTTCGGTGACCACTCTCTTGAAAGAATTGACACATTCTGAACCATATAAAAACTATACAAATCAGCAAGCCAGAAAAAATTTCCCTTTTCATTACCGCGCAACAATAAAATTCTAATAAACTCATCTCACTCTTGCATCGAAAACAAAACGCCCGTCCCAACTCGAGGCCGAAAAAAGCATTTCCGCCGCGCCAAAGTGGCTCCCAGGTGACGTGTTTTTAAGAGCGCGTGATTCGCGCGTTCGACCCGCGGACCAGTTCAAAGCGTGACGTTAATGAAATGAAAATGCGAGATGCAAGCGAGATCTGTTGCGAGATTGCGCTGCGAAATTACGCCGCAACACAAAGCAGGAGATCATTGCGCGATTTAGATAAACATTCGTGATTTACGGGCGTTCGAGGGCCTGTTTTGTGCGCGCCAAGCGCCGCGGGATTACTCGCGGATGCATTATGATTAATCCGCACCGACGGGCGTTTAAACTTTCTCGCCCCTCGTCCTTTTTCGGCGCCCCCGCTTTATCTTTTTAATAGCCTGTTTCTTCGTGTTTCCGGTTGGGCGTCTGCGCGCGCCGGCCTTCCGCATTCATTGCGGTTATGCAAATCGCCGACCTGTCACGCGTTTTTCCTCCCCGAATGGCACTTTGAGGAATTCAACGGCTTCATTTGCCCCCGAACTGTTAACCGTCGGACGCGGCACTCATAGAAAATTTATTATTCCCAACCATTGAATGGCTAATTTAGACGTTAACCATGTAATGTAGTCAGAGTAACTGTTAAGGATTTGCTACTGTAAGCATAAAAATGGTTACGGTAAGCATAAAACTGATTATGGTAACCACAAAAGCGATTAGGGCAACCATAAAAAATGGTTAGTACAACCATAGAAGTAGTTCAGTCATTAATATAGTCAGCCATTAACATAGTTCGGACAACTACCAAAATAGTTGTGACAACCACTGTTTTTTATAGTTGATATAACTATTTTTAATGGTTGATATTAATATTAAAATAGTTCATGTAACTATTTTAATAGTTAGAACAATTATAACTGTAACTATAAATTATGGTCGACGCCTAAATTAACCATCAAAATGGTTGTTCTGGAAATAACTATTTTTGAGGTTATGGCGACTAAAAGTGGTTGATCTGACTATTAAAATTGTCATTCCCACCAATTTTTTCAGCAACCATTTTTTCCTGGTTGTGGTAACTTCAATTTTTCTCAGTGGATACGTTTTCTTTTCTTTTTTTAGGAATAAACTGGGTGGAAGCGAGATTTTTTGGCTGGGTGGACAAAAAATAAAACAAAGAGAACGACTCACCAGAATCGTAATGACCACGAGGGTGACGTTGGTGGTCCCGGGATCGTAGAAAGCGGAAGTGTCGGTGACGTTGATACCCACACCTGGCCGCCACTCCCCGACCTTCGTAATGAAGAGCAAAATTAATTGCTTGATTAGGCGCGGTGAGTGAAAAATGGATTCAAGGGGAAGTATTCATTATTCTTTCGTTATTAGTTTTACCGGGGGATGGGGCGTACTTAGTTGGCGGATCCGTTTTGGGTGAATCGTTTCAGTGGATATATTTAATGGTTATGCTTGATTTGAGATTGTTTATGGCGGAGGGTAGCGGAGTGTAGAAATGAAACGAGTAAGAGCGAAATGAAAGCGGACGTTATTTGAAATAAATCGCAGTTTACTGGTTCCTTAATTATTGGAGGTGGTATTAGTATGGAACACAGTTGGGGGTTAAATTACGAGTTATTCAATAATCATATATTGATTATAATTGTCGACCATTATTATCCGCAATTCCAGCGGAAAGCCAAATTATTAGGTACGTTTAGGCACATTTTCTTATCGATTTTGCATAAACATTGGTCAACGTTGTTGTTTCGTGGAAAATGTAAACGTGATTTTACAGTAAACGGCGAATTTTTAATTGAAAAATGTAGTAATATTTTGGTATGATTAATAACCCGATAACCCACTGGAGGAAATTGCGAATTGCGAAAAAACAATGGGAAAAATTACCTTGACTAGGGAATGCTGCTTCAGTTTGAGTAAATCCAGCTTAAATTGAATTCTGCGACCTTCTTTGAACTCAATCGGCCCAGAAATACCTTTCATCTCGACCTGCAATTTCAGAATTTAACAACATTATTAAACCCGCGCAACACCATTTATTGGCTTGACTCATAAATCGTAAACGATAAATTGAGTTTCAAAAATGTCCGACGAGCGTTTCGTCGGCGTGTATATGGGAGTATGTTATTCATACATTATTTAGGTATGCATAGTTACGCCGCACGAAATCAAGTTATTAAATTATTACCGAAAAGTTAATGTAACTGGATTTCGCCGTCGCCGGCGCTGAAAAAGTGGACTGTCAACTTAGTCACGGGGATAGAATTTCTTCAGAGTCGAAGCAAAAGTAGTTAAATCCAATTATGACCGTTGAAATTTCAAATGTATGTAGTCTCCGCCCAGGATCGACTTTTGCGAGTATTTTCGACGCGTTTGAAAGGGTAATTGTTTCCATTGCCAAGGTGTATTTAAAATGGATGAACATTTTAAAGCAACTAGCAGTCCAACTTTCGTCGTCTTGCGTCTCTCCAATCGGAAATCTCACTGTATTCGCGCTTCACGGAATTATTATCGCCTCAGAAATTTAGCGTTGGATTTGCATTTTGGCAACTTGGAAAACATGCAAAAATGTATGTTCTGAAATCTACATTTTTAGTGTATAACAAATTATAAAGTAAAAAAGAACAGGCCACGACGTACACCTTTTTTCAACCAATATTTAAAATTGTATATTTCGGCAGATGGGCCAAAACGTCGCTGAACAGCGAATCGATTGAACAATAATTAAAATCACTTTAACCAAAATGTTATCGAATTAATCTCTCGACTTTCGCATCATTTTTTCAATATTAAGTTCGTACGCTCCGATTTTTCCCTTATCTCGTTACATCACATTGAAATTATTTTCCGCATTATCCGTTGAAAAATGCAAATGAAAAAATGTAATTCTGCTAATGCCGAAATGCGCATCCGTTAGTATCGCTGGAAACTAAATTTAATCGAAAATACCGCAAATACATTTTCGCTCGAATTTCACCGCTTTTGCAAATTCATGACGATTTCGAAAACACGGCGCCGCGCTGTCAAACGTCACGCTCGCATTTCGCGCGACGTCTCCGTCGGCGAATCGATTCGCCGCAACCGCAGCGGTAATGCTCGAGCAGTTATTACTGTATGACCGTTTCATCATCATTAAGCACGGAGCGCGCGCTAAAGTGCTGTTTTGGGACCAAAAGAACGCTAACACTGGCATCCGCACAATTTGCGCAACAATTTCGGTAGTACTGGAAAGCAGACTGGAGATTTTCGATATGATTCGATCATCGACAAAAACGTATTCCAAGGCATGTTCGAATTCCGAAAATTGTTGAAATTCGAACTGCCGGGGGATATCGGATATGCCCTAACCAAGTAGAAATTACTCTAGGCATTCTCAAGTTTTTACAAAGCACTCAGGAGGCTGAGGCAAATCAAACATGGAGAGAAAAATCGACTGATAATCAGTTGACGATATGTCGCGAAAACTATTCCCAGAGTCCTTTTTAGCATTTTTTTTTGTTTAACCGATTTTCGCAGAATTTCAAAATAGGGTCCACCTTAAGTAGACTTTTAAGTAGATATTTAAGTAGATTTTTGAAATTTCAATTACATTACGTGAAAGATGACAGTTCAACAGATTAATACAGTTATTTGCAAATTCAAAGAAATGTGCAATACAATTTGTTTTGCATTTTCAGTATATTTTGGGTGGCATGTCTTCTTAAAACAATTTTTCAATTATTAATGTATTTTTTAAATTCTCCTTTGTTTTGAATTTACAGTATAAGTTATCGTAATTACGTCGAATAATGCCGAATAGTTTTAGAATACCGAATAGAATCGATATTCCGAATAGTGTCGTTATACCGAACGGAATCGGTATTCTGAATTGAGTCAGAATACCGAATAGAGTCGATATTCCTAATTGAGTTGAAATACTAAATATAAAGGATTCCAATATAAGTTCATTCCAATGAACGGTATTAAAAATATCGTTCATTGGAAATATCGAAAAAGTTCGTGAATGAACTTTTTCGACATTTCATATTATGCCGGTTTTTCGAATAGTTCGGAATCCAAAAACTTTTGCATTGAAAAAAAAATGGTTGACATGCGCTGCTTGGCTAGTCAAGCTAAAACAGCCGATCTTTGCGGTTAATGCAGCCGTTTTTTTTTCAGTGTGGGAACACCGACCGATTTTACCCTACATAATTATGGTCCAAATACCCTTACGTATACAACGATCTTTTTGAGTTGAAAACGAAAATTGAAACAAAAGTTGCGGAAACGTTGCGCACAAACTTTATCTTGTAAAGCACCACAGAGCATATAACTGTCGCGAGTAACTTTGTTTTATAAATGAAATGCGGTGGCGCTGCAAAACAAACAGCGTTCGAAAAATGTATTCCATGTCAAATCGGGCGTTTACACTGATTTCTTAATTTCGTTTCGCGCGTTTCCGGTGGATGTGAATTGGGAGGCGTTACCGCGCGATGAATTCCGAATGCAAAAAAGTTCAAAGTTTCGAATATTTCGAATTTTTCGGATTTTTTTAATTTTGAAACGTTTTGAAGCTTTGAATTTTTGAATGTATTGAATTTTCGAATTTTTCAAAGCTTCAGCTTTTCGAATTTTTTAAAGGTTCGAAGCCTTCAGTTTTTAATAGTTTAAAACCATTGGGAAACTGTCAAAATGAGTCTATCCGCGCAAAGTAACGACGTATTATCCTAGTTAATAAATTACAACATTTCTACTCATTATTAATAATTTAATTAAAAATCAAATTATAATAAACTCTGCAAATTAGCGATATTTTCATTTTCAGTCTAATTGGATAAAAATCAAATTTATCAATGTGTTTAGAAATTAATTATTAACGCATTTATACAAAACGCTGCCATGACTTTATTCTGAAATAAAAAATATCAACACGCCGTGTTTACGTTGAATTTATATTAATCGTTTCTTGATTAACGCAATGTACAAAATCGAATCAATTGACTGATGTTGCTTACAATATGGTAATCTCGTTAAACAATAAGTTATGTAAATAATAAATAAATATATCTACAACAAATAAACTGAATCTATTTCAATAATATAACATGGGTCTTTAATTATAAATAAATTTCGTGAATTAAAATTTCACAAAAAGTACCCTTTTAAAAAGATTCTGTAAGGAAAACGTACTCGTTTATCTTCAATACTCAAAAATTGGAATATTCAAAAATTCAAATAATTCGACAAATTCAAAAATTTGAAAAGTTTGAAGCTACATTCGAAGGGTCGATAAATTCGAACATTTGAAATTTCGAATATTCGTAAAATCGAAATTCAAATGATCGATTTCGGATGAAAAACCCACGACGAGGGAGTCGACTGCATTGATCTAGTGGCAAATTAGAGGAACCTCCAGTTTTAATGGGAGCGCGTCTTTTAAGAGCCATCAAAGTCGTGTTTAGTGTCGCGATGAAGATTCTCGATGAGTATTTTGACTTGGCGGGGTGCGTGACTCACGGCCATAAACGTAACGAGGGCCGAGTCGCTCGTAAAAGTGAGCGAGACGGAAGCGTTTGAACTTTCCGCGAGATCGGACGTTTCGGAAGCTCAGCGGATTCGCGGGCATTGTGTACGCCGATATAATCGATACGTAATGTTCATTTGGACTTTCAAACTGAATTTCGTAATCCGGCAATTCGACTCTGATTTTCAGTAAAAGCTAAATTTAATTAAACGAGGGAGACCACCGATGAGTCAGTCCCTTTTTAGAATTCGATAAAACTGCGACGCCATTTTTGAGTTTGAAAGACTCGTGTCGAGGCAGTGAACGGAGTGAATTAAAAATCGGTTTCCCATTGTCGTTCGGCGACCGCATGCCATTTCCACTTTCAGCGAAATTTTATGTCAGTGCTTCAATTGAGGCCGAAGTTTAATTTCTTCCAGGAACGAGCATCGCTCGCATCAACTTCTTCGGAAAGCTCCACATAATGTCTGATTATAGTTTGCGTATGGCAAAATTGTTTTGCGATGGAAAATTATTCTGGGGAATAACATCAGCTTTTCATTTCAGCAGCCAACGTTTCAACGAGATATTGTTTTGTAAATGAATAGTTCAACGCGCTTTTGCCGGTAATGAATGCAACTTGGATTCGAAATAGTGGTGATTTTTGTGACTGAAATCGCGCGCAATCGAAGTGTTTAACTGTTTAGATTTTAATTGTTACCGTTATATTCGGAAATCTGTTCGGCACACATCGTTAATTGTTTGATCATTGGAATTCAAAGATTATCATACTGTTTAATAGAGATATTAAATTATCAGTACAGAAAAGTCGTCGATCTGCGCGCCGCGCTGAATAATTTAAAGGCAAACGGCGTTTTGCAGTATTTCAACAATCTCCTAAGTACGATTACGTTTCCTGGGTTAACAACGTTATAAAAGTTTCGAATCGTCCGCGCGTAGTACTCAACGCGATATTGAATCGTTGAAAACGAAGAAGAAAACACTCGATTGGTGCAAATTTATAAACATCAAGTTTCGTAGAGTTTTAAGTTAATATACATTCATTCCGAATCCTGTCATCCGAATCATTAGAATCGATAACCAATTAGTGAAACACCGCAACAGTTACATGGCTGTAATTCAATAGAGATTGAAAGAAGAAACTAATTATGGTAATAGAATAACATACATTTTCGGTGTAACGTGGAATTGAATTTCGATACATTGACGTTGATGAACATTGTTTTAATAAATATCCTTTTCTTTCACCTTTTTTTCTACCTTTATCTTTATAGTTCAGAACAATAAAAAATACCATATAACAACACGTGATAGATACCAAGGACAGTAATACCAACACGTATGCCAGAGGGAGTTGTACGAAGAACGATACTGGTACGTCTGGTAAATTTATCTTATTTCTTCCATGTATGCAATTCACAAAGCATATAGAATAGGTGTATATGTTAAGCAAAATATGCGCAGACTTATGTGAAATATCTTTTTGTGAATGAAAAATGAACCAAGATGCTTAAGGGGTCAGGCCACTGTAGAAAGTTCAAAAAATCGAAAAAAATTTTTTCGTGTTAAATGATACCTTAGAATGT
>JABFPB010003762.1:0-16311 GCA_022817645.1 Ceratoteleas bidentatus
ACCACTGAAAACAGTTTCAGCGAAATCGGGGATGGTCGAAAATTTTTTGGCCGATTATACAAAGAATGACCCATATACTAACGTATATATAGCAACTAGAAAATCTTTAATGCATGAAGGAAATTCATTTATATTTGGATGAGGATATGTACAGGCGACATTTAATTTTGAGTTAAAGGCTTCATATCTAGAGCGTCCAAAATTTGCCGTGGAAAAATGGTGTCTTTGCTGTAGATATCAACCAAATAGTCTGAATTCTGTGTACAAGTCGATCCGACTATTCGGTATGTGTATTGTTAAGTCTGAGAGTTTGGTTATTTGGAACAATACTATACGTGTGTAAATTTGCACAACTTGGTATAACATTACACTGCGGGTGCAATTTTACGACACTAAACATGGGATATTAGTTACCAGCAACTGTCGGTGTGATTTTACACAGATTTATTTTTCCAGTTAGAGCAAAAACTCTAGCTGTAATAGCTACAAAAACGTGTTCAGGCCATTTTATTTTCATTTTTCTCTCAGTGTACGTTCTCTCAAGGTCGTTCACTATTTAGTGAGACATTTGTAGCGATCGTACCTATTTATTATTTACGAAACTAATCAATATCCTTTTAACCGGCAGTCGAAAGTTTTGTTTGTATTCTTATTGGTACACGACCTTTTCTAAGTCGATAATAAACTTTATGTAAAAGGGCATCTGTTATTAACTTTGAGTTTAAAACTCGTAAAAACAGGGTTTGAATGAATTTCTTTTGGTTCCCCACTAGTTCAAGCACTCATTTTCACCGAGTGACTGAATCACCGGCACGTCACACTCTCAAAACTGTGCTTTAAAGTTTACCAGATTCGTTTAAATTTAACGGATTTTCCAATCAATATATGTTTAAAAGGAATTCCTTCAATGACAACATTCCTTTAAATCCTTTAGTATCAAGATTTCTTTAAATTTTAAATTATTCCTTTAAAAAGAATGTTTTTAAAAACAAAAGGATATTCGTGTTTATTTTAAAAGATTCTTATGACATTTAAAGGATAATAATAAAAGGAACATCCTGTCATTATTAATAGGTTATTTTTAAGAGTGCATGCAGTACAAGTTCATCGTCACGTTTTTCATATAATCTTGAAACCGGCTACTGTTGTTTTATTTCCACCAGGAAAGTACATGATCCGCCTAACCGAATAGTGTACCCTGTATCTCTGTACGAAAAGTTCTAAAATCCCCTTCCCTCCCTAGTGAAAAGCT
Organism: Ceratoteleas bidentatus; assembly: GCA_022817645.1. Classification (NCBI taxonomy): domain Eukaryota; kingdom Metazoa; phylum Arthropoda; class Insecta; order Hymenoptera; family Scelionidae; genus Ceratoteleas; species Ceratoteleas bidentatus. The sequence continues at coordinate 1,253 of JABFPB010003762.1, forward strand.
GTCTGCCACCAGTCTGTTGACAGTCTGCCAGACTGAATACAAATTGATTTTTTCCACGCTGCTAAACATCTCATTAATTAATTCCGCGAACAATACGGCAGCTCGAAGGGTCCGGAACACCGACGCAACTGAGTTATTATTTGATTGCGCAAGTCTAATTAGGCTCGACGTTTACAACATTCCTCTCTCTCTTCCCGGGCTTTCGTCTTTCTTTCCCGACTGAATGCCGCGCGGGGCCCAAGGGGCGCGGCATCGCGATAAACCCGGCGATAATTCCGAGGATCGCGATAATCCGCGCCATCTCCGCGGCGCGGCAAAATGTATAAAGTATAATGCAGAAAATTGTTAAAGTTGGCTTGATTAACGAGCTTCTAAGTAGCTGCGAGTGTGCCGGCCGCGCGACCGATAAGAAGCTCAAAGCCGCGAACTCCCGATGCGCCGTTGCGAACTCGCGAACATTTCCGCAAGTGCGATAGCATCGGCAATGTCGCCGACGGTAAATACATACATAATTGCGCCCGCAGTTAATTAGGCAACCCGCGAGATAAAGCGAATCCTGGCAGGAGCTCGGGCGAACGTCGCCGGACGACGGTCGCTATTGTGCGATCGATCGTTTATGCCGTAAAAACGGCAAAATCGCCGGGGCATTGCGCCGTTCAGTTATGACGGATTGGCGAACGAGCTGCGAAATGTTATTCGGGGTTTCGGGCAGCTCCGGGATACTTGTTGGAATAGCGCATCGATCGACGTTTGACCGAGTCGAAGTTTGTTTTCGATTTCTTCGGGCGAACGTCTCGGGGGATAGATGAATCTGTGGAACGGGAATTGTTCGTTAGTTTCCGGAATTCGATCACGAGAAAGTTGATTCCGAAGACGAATTTACGTGCAATCCGAAAACGAGGGAGATGGCAGCAGAGGATGACGTGGTTATGGCATTAGAGTTGGGACTAAACAAGTCGATATGTCGAAATTAGGCAAAGATTGTCACAATGTCGGGTAAACAATTAACGGAGATTGAAAGTGAAGAATCTAAGAAATGGCAGTTTTGGTACCTTTCATTATAAATATATTTCTATTAATATTAAGTCCTGACATAGTGAATAGACCTGACATAGTGAAGAGACTGTTTTAACATTGAAAAATTCTTATTTTAGCAGAGATCTTCTCTTACTCAAATGTTACATTGAATTTCTGTACATTATTTTACACGTGCATCAAATGTAATAAAAATGTAAATATTTCAAATAGATCCCATTTATTTCCCAAGTTTCCAACAGTTTCAATTTTGTCAAATCGTGGACAAAAATATTGATTTTAGAGTTACTACAGACGTGTTACGAAATTCTGAAGTTACTGACATCACTTCTCATCTTTGACACTTGTTCAAATTTATCTGTATCGGATTGGGAGTTTGTTGAAAATAAATTTATTCTGCTGCAAAATAAAATTTTCCAGTGCACCTCACAGAATATTTTATCATATCCTCGAAATTGATATGTGCAACTCCGTTCCTTCATCCATCTAAACTTCACTCCTCCCAGAAAATCGCGACAGAGTCAAAACAGCATCCCCGCATGGAACATTGACCGCGACTTTGTGCGCCAAAGAAAGCGCGCGACGCCCCAACTTCGCAAGTTATGCTGCTCGTTCTTAAACATGGCCGTAAGTCATCGTCGGGATAAATCAAGGTTTCATTACCTAAATTCTAATCTCGCGCGATAAATCGCGACTAATTAGACAACTAGTTCAAAAGTTGCGCGGGCACTCGCAAGATCGATGATTGCCCGGACAAAACGTATGACAAATCACATGTGCGCGTATGTACAATCTCCGCTAGGGGGCTCGCGGTCCATAAATCTCGCGGCGTTGTTTACAAACACGGCGCTCGCGCGGCGTTTTTGATCCGCGCGTTTTACGACCCTCAGCGGATCGGGACGAAAACGACTGTTTCGCCCGCTGCGTCGCGAGAGGGCGGCACTGTCGTTCGCAATAAAAACGCGCGGAAAAGCGTTTTCCGAAAGCGATAAGCGCACGGTAAAAGTTGCGCGATATAGCAGGCGATGCGGTTCGAGCGGAACGAAAGCCCCGGACGGAAAGTTTGCGGATCGAAATTCCGCGACGATAACCGTCGGGGGCGCGGAACAAAGTAATCAAGCGCTTGTCGCGCGTTAGAGGTAACGTGTAGTTTCGAAAGAAATTGGCCGATAAAGGTGTCGCGCTGCGGATAAACTGTCATTAATTTCGGGCCCGACGAAATGAAATTGCCGTCGCCCGGGCGTGTTGGGAATCTGTTAGAAAACAGAGCAGAATTTGGGTTTGGATTAGGCGATCGGCACTTGTAGCGAGGCAAAAGTGTCGACGGTTTCTGAGATCAAGAATTCGTGTCGGCGACAGCGAACGGAGGGACGCAATGTAAAATAATTTGCCATTAAACAATCAGAAAAAAGGCAACAAAGTCGCGCGACTCGAGGACAGCTGAACGTACAGAGGAACGGAAACAATTAGTCGAGAACTTTTACATTTAAAAGTCTCTAACAAATATATTACTTTTGGCAGGCAGTTTTACACATATTATCCAAGTTGGCCTGACTCAAATACCCGCTCCATTTTGTCTGGCATTTCAACGCTTTTGCCAGCACAAAGTACAATGCGCAGTCATCATAATAAATGAATAATAACGCGGTTTTAATTTCCTGTAACAAACTTTCCATCGGATTAATTCATTCATCTCAAACGAAACAGAACATTACACTGTAATCGCTTCTCCTGCGAAAGGATCTTTCAATCTATGTTAAAGTGACTGATGGAAATGAATAAAATTCGTTAGATATCTTGAATTACTGGATGGAATATATTCATTCTTGGGAGTATACTCACATGTCATCACGTCACATTTGGTACAGAAAGTAGAAAATGTGATACGTTGATCGATATTTTGTATCTCTTTTCATACCAATATTAATATTATAAAAATGGAATATAAGAAATTCGTTATTGGTAGATCAATATAAAATATAAAAATATTTTATACGGAAAATTTTTTATGAATTATCCCTGATGTTGAATTATGCACGTTTTTCCACATGATTTAAGTACATTCAAATCACATTAGTTTTCAGCAGAAAAAGCTAGTTTTTGCAGCGTGTACTGTTGACAGAGAAGTTTACACTGTCAATACTTTATGTAAATCACCCCTGTTGACACGTTTTTTATATATTTAAAAATTGTTCATATATTTTTTTAAATATTTTATATATTTGGTGTCGTTTAATTTTACGTAATAATGATTTCCAGTATTTATATACAGAGGACATAATGTATTATGTACAGAGCACTTCCACTACATTTCTATCAATATTTAACGAAACAAAGTGTCCAGCGATTGGGACAGTGATATCCAGGCTATATTTACTGTACCTCATGTAAAACGCTTGTGTAAACAAAATCAATCATCAGAAGTGCAGTTCCATCAAAACAAGAATACTTTATGACTCTCTTTATGACAACATTACTAAACATTCTAAAATCTGTTTACCAATGGCGCTACTTTCCCCGGATTCATGTCGTTTCCGCTAGCGTCATAAAGCAAACTCATTCATATTCTAACTTCTTCCTCATCGTAAGACTACCAAACTTACAATGCAGCCGGTATGAATAATAATCTCATTCTCTCATTTCATCATTGTCATCATATTTTCCGCTCTCAAATTTGCCTTTCCCCCAATTAACCGTCACCCCATCGGCTAACCTTTCCCCCCGAATCTTGCCAAAAGATTCCTCCCACCCCGAAAAAGCCCGGAACCTCCGTCGACCCGCGTTGATTACCCCGCCGAAATTTCGCATTACCACCCGCGTCACGCACGGCGCCGACGACCCACATTTATTCATATTGCCGCACAATAAATAATTCATTAAACGTCAGCCTGATTCGGCTGGTTCCGGGCGAGTCGCGCGCCCAGACAAATGGCCGTCCGTTTGTCTTCTTCGCTCGTCGCTTTTGTGAATCCGCCCCCTCCCTCGGCGCGCCCGTAATTCCGCGCCGCCGAACCGCGGACGTTAATAAACAAGCGTGTAACCGTTAAACAAGCGTGAAATCTTCGCAAGTGGAAATATTCATCAGCTCGGATTATTGTGAAAGGTACCAGCATCAAGTGTGCGGTGCGATACGACACCGGCGCGATAAGCGGGCGAACGGATTCATGGTTGAATTGCGCGCGAATTTATTACACCATAAGTAGTCCGAAGCGCAAGGAGGAGCGCGAGCAATAATTCATCGACGTGTCTCGCCGGATCAAATATTTAAACACAATACGCCAAGTCCGCAGCGAACGCAGCGCCATGAAAAAAACCCGCCGTGGCAAAAATGATAACCCGAACAGAACAGACATGTGTATTCTACGTGGATTTCCCGGAGATATTTGGGGGACAGAGATTTTTGGGGTAAATTTTGGAGATTTCACGTCAATTAAACAATAATGCCAAATTTTAACGCCATGTAAGATGAAAATCAATTCATAGTTTTGTTTTAGAAACCATTACTCCGACTTAGGTTAACTAATGCAGATGTTTTAACGAATAACAGACATTTAATCAGTCAGTTGTTGCGGCCGACAGATGGCGTGATCGAGCATTTCCAAGATAAAGACCAGGCGTATTTCTACGCGACGCTAATGCCTTTTATTGTACTGGCGAATCATTGATGGCGCCACCGTCGATGCCCAGTTTTAATGGGGATTAATCGGCGAACGGTTTGGTGTCGTTGGCCGACGAAAAAAGGCGGCAGGTCAGCCGGAAAGGTGAACGCTTTTTAATGCGGCGATTTATTGAATGGCACTTATCGAGGCTCAGCCGGCGATTTGTTATTAACGCGTTGCCGCGGCTGATTTTTTCGGCGCATTTACCGTGACGAGGAAATTAGTTGGGCGGCAACCGGGGGCAATGAAAACGAACGCTCCTTGGCGCGATTGATGACCGAGGCTATCTTCCGCGGGAAAATAGAATTGTCGAGCGGACCGATGATCTGCGACGGATCGCCGCGACTAATTCCAGTTGATTGGTCGGGTCGTCCGCCCGAGCGACAGTTGTTCATTGCGCCGTTCGGAAAAGTCGAGTCGAATTATCATATTAGCGTGAAGAGCGAGCGCCACGGTTTACGGGGGAATTAAAATTGAGCGAATCGAGCTGATTCCGATGAATGGCTGATGATTTTGGGAGATTTCTACTTGAAAATGATATATTTGTACACTTATGAAAACTTATGAAAAACCTTGTTTGCAATGAAAAAAGATACCCGATTTGTGTGACATAGAAATTTTCGTCTGGTAGAGGCAATGAAACGGCGACACTGATGAAGTAACATTGTAAAGTTCAGAATGAAGGTGTCTGAACTGAAATGATCTGCATTGATAATTTTCATTTGTTATCCAAGTTTGATAAGAATGTGACAGTAACAAAAAAACTTATAATTTTTTAAACAATTGTATGTTTTAAATTTCATTTAACATTCGAACAGCTGTAAAGGAATAATAAAACATTTTTACTGTAGCCATGAAGTGAAGTTTGAAGTCAGTGCTAGAACTTTGAAACGGTACAGTAAAACATAGTTATGAGTTATATTCAGGATATTTTCAGGGAGTTTATAACTAATAGCACATATTCTGGTAAAGATTACAGGATTTATTTTCACAATTAATTTTTGTTGGTTAGAAATTTTATATTTCGCCGAAAAATGTCATCCGTTTGACAAAATCAATTTATCCCAAAACTATCTTGTCACATGGATTTATGGTTAGCTCAATCTGAATCCTCTTGAAAACACCTGATTCCGGATAACATATGCTGACATCTGCTTATTCAAATAGCGAATGGTATTTCCACTTGAGCAGTCCTATTTTTCTTTCTAGAAACAATCTGATGTGATCCTCTGGTTCAAGTTTGGATTCAATTATGTCACATTTTTAATAGTATGTTTCGTGAAACGACAATTTACTGCATCATCCCACATAATCGGGCGTTAATTTAGTGTGCAAAACATCCTCGGGGCCACCACAAAGAAACCATATTTCTTCGCGGCTTTGGTCCTTGTTTTGTAGGGATACAACAAAACTAATTGCACTTTGTTGCATTACAGGTTTCAGTGGGAATTCGGCGGAACGCAACTGCCGGAACTGGAATATCTACGGTTCGCCTTCACGGAAATAACGAGTACTTTTCATAAGGGAAGTCTCGCGGTGTTTAATAAGAAATGCCAAGTTTCTTCGCGTCCAGCGTTCGCTGTTCGGAAATGCAACTCGTTTCATTTCCAGTCGGCGCGCGTTCGAGTATAATTTGTCAGGCGGCAAAACAGAACCGAAATTAATAGTCCGATGTTGCGTCACAGAAATTGCACAAGCGTAGAAACAGATGATTGAAAAGGGATCAAATGTAGTCGTACATTTATCTAGTTACTTTTAGTGACTGAATAATTGTGAAAATGTACCATTGCAAACCTTTTCTCTGACAGAGAATTGTTTCACAGAGAATTTAATTATAATTTCGAAAATTATATTGTACGAATATTTTCCCGTTATTTATCAGATCTGTTGAAACCCTTCCCTTAACCCTTGGAGCATTTAGAAACAAATATTCGTCCTGACTATAATTCACTGAGAAAACTAAGTGGTCAGAATGATCATTTAAGTGATAAAAATCACCATTTCAAGTGGTAAAGCTTTACTATTTGAAATAGTAACTTAAAATTTATTTCATTTACAGTATTAATGAACAATTTTTATTAAAAAAATCTTTTATTATTAAAAAATGTATCTGGAATGCTATTAAGTATCAGATAACTTCCCGCGTAGAAAACTATAAGTAAAGCACATGATCGCGAGCCATACTGTTGCCATCCTATTGCCATCCTGTTGCCACTTTGTTGCCAGACTACGAGTCAGGCAATAGTATGACAATAGTATGGCAACGGGATGGCAACAGTATGGCAACAGAATGGCAACAGGCTGGATCATAAAACAGCCTGTTGCCATACTATTGACATGCTATGCCAAACTGTTGCCATAATACGCCATACTGTTACCAGATTATCTTTTTTTACTAGGGTTGATTGGAATCATAAATATTATATCAGGAAATGTAATTTGACAAATAATGGACCATAACCGCAAACTTTTAGAAGCGCTAAATTATAGTTTTAGATAGCTTGAATTTACTTCACAATTAATTTGTTTAATTAAATACTCATTAACATTAAAAATTAACACGTTTTTATAAGAACCAACTAACAGAATGTTAATAAATATATCATTTTTTACCACTTAAATGGTGATTTCTTACCACTTAGTTTTCTCATTGTTTTGTTTTAAGAGAAAACTGGGAACAGACTCAATCTGCTATATTACATCAAAGTTTTTAACCTTTCGCTATGGGAATTGGTTGAATCAACGTTGACTTAACCGAATCAACGTTGAAACCATAGAACAGATTTCCAACCCGCCTTTCCTTTACCTGAATTATAGGCCAAGTTACAACACTTTTTCTCCATCCGACCTTCCCCGTCCAACAAACTAGATCCTCTCTCAGAAAAATCAATCGCGCTATTCGATCTTTCGCGTTTAAAAAGCCCATTTCAAACTTAAACACTCTTTGCGTCGATAAATTAGGAATCTGAGTCATCCGTTAACTTGGCCTGAAGCGTTCGTTTGGCGCTGAATGCCGCGAGCTTGGTCGACGAAAAGTGTAAAGCCGGGAATTGCGGAACCGTCTTGGGTTTGAAATCGCGCGTTTTCGTCGCAATTAGCCGGCGCGCGGTCGGAGTGGCGATCGTCCGTCATTTTTCCGGTGCTGGGCTGAATGGTGCGATAAAGACGCCGGGGGCAAAAAGGCGCGACGCGATGGATTCTGCGAACAAGAAACTGCTAATTCGCCGATTGCTTCCGGCCGGGGAGATAGAAAGGCCAGTCGTTTAGCTCGTTTTCAGCCTTACACGCGGGGCTGAGTCAGCTTCTCTCGGCTTCTCTCGAGAGAAACTTGACTCGCGCCGGGCGGAAGGATCGCTCCGGATTTCATTGAAGATATGGCACTCGGAGCACCGTCGCTCCTGGTTGGAGTAGGTACGCTCGGCCTTTTATTTTGCGCCGGAACGAGATAACAGCGGGATCCTCTCCGGCGTGCCGTTTACATTTGGTCAAGTCAAGATACCCGGTGATACGAGAACTGATGGTAATTTCGATCTCGACTTTTGGCAAGCGCTCAGCAACTTCGCGCGAAGTGTAAAACATTTTGACGGACTTGTGAAATCGCGGCTGCGCCGCGCCGATAAATTCATTTCAATTGCCAAACTTACGGGCGACTCCTCGAGCGCGGAATTGAAATCCGGGGATTTCGAGAGCGCCGCAATCTTTGGAGAGATTTGCTTACCATTTAGGGGATTCTTTGGGAGACATTATTTTGAGATGGGAGGAGATAGTTGGGGTGAGGAATCCTGTCGAGGCCGAGAGGGGAATGAGTTAGGTTATGTTGACAAGAAAGGTGACGACAGTTTTGTTTGAACAGGAAAGTATAATTATCGAGGGTTAGGGAGTCAAAGCAATACATACATGAATTAGTGATTGATAAGGGTTAAGAAATGCTCCTGATTAGGATGTATCACTTAAAATTGCTTTTTACCAACTGAATAAGGTTAATTGATCCAAACTGGCATCTCCTTATCCACCTATACTGCAATCGTTCAACTTCAACCATCAACTTCAAAACGCTTTATATCGCCGACAAAAGCTTTTTTCGCCGAAAACAATTGACACATCCAGAAAATTGATCGCGTTGAAGATCGAATGCCACGGGATGAATTTCGCGGCCTCTTTGAATCACTTGCGACCCCCATATGGCGCCTATTATTCTGATTTCCGAATACCATACTGCGCGAAATATAAAGAAATCTATTCAGCGATTCCGCGCACGCGACGCGGCACTTCGATTTTTAATAAACGAAACGATTATGACGCAACCGAGGCACAATCGCGCGATAAATGACGTGCCCGAATCCGCAGACTTTTGTCCTCGAGTGAACTCGACTTGTACTCGAAAAACCGAGTGCAACTCGCGTGGATAATTAACCGTTCAATGTGCGAAATTGAACGACAAGGTGCGCGACGATTGTTCGCACGTCGCGGATCTCATTAAAGACGATGTTTATCCGCGCAAACGGGTGCGCGCAAACACAAAGGAAAAGGAATTTCGTCGTCTCGATAGGGTTATATATCGCGAATAATGACAAACAAGTTTGTCTGCGCGCATCGGCCAGAGGAGTTATTGCGCCGGGGAGACGTAATAACGTTGCGCGTAAGCGGCGCACGTCACTTTGTGTGCTTAAGATCGCGATTGTGTTGGCCGGGTATTGCGAGAAACGTCAGTTTTCTTGGCGAAAAATCAAATGCCAGGCGAAGCTATCGTCGCGATTTCATTCGGGCATTCGAGCGTTAACAGAATGGAAAACACCCATTAGTTGTCTGCGTTTTGTGTGCCGAATCTGGCGCGACATTTTTTTACCACACAGTCTTTCCGGGATTTTTTACGCGGAATTATGAGGGGCTGGTCATTTTTCCGGAAATGGGTCTTACGAAGATATATTTTATTGCTGGGAAGAGAAAAATTTTTGCTATAGCGTATATTTGCTTTCCTGTTGCTGATTGCGTTTATATTATACAAAAAGTTGTGTAAAATTGCATAAAGGTGCGATTTATTAAATGAAAATAGTAAAAAAGAATACATCTGTAATGACTAAAAAACAGAGTTGTTACCAATAAATTCCTACTTTTAGGCAAGAATTAATTAATTTCAATGAGTAATTAATTTCACAATCACTTTCACATGAAAATATGAAAGTCAGTGTCATTTTAAATTGATTTGACGAAGAAATATAAATAGTACGCATTTGTTGGCGTATTGGATATTTCTTGTTACATGCTGTTTTGTTTAGAAGTCAGAATGTAGTATTAATCTAAACCGAAAGTTGGTTTAATTATCAAGACCGGTCCTGTGGATGCAGCGGGACACGAATTGCAATGTCTGCGACACTATCAAGATTCAAGACTACCGTATAAACGTGACTATTCGTGTAGTATCTACGGGTCTGTGATATTCATAGGCCTGACTAGGTTGTAGTTGTTAGCACTCGGGCTCCACAGACTGTACATACTCCGTGAACATTTTGCATCGCAGACTGAACTAACTGTTAAGCATTTATGGTCACTTTTGTTAAACTTAGCCAGTTTGGGAAGACACGTAAACTATCTTAAAAACTTTTTCTTGGTCAATCCAAACTTCTCAGCAATGTATAATTTACTACCATTGTTGAAAATGTTAAATTATAATATATAATTAATATGATTTTTTGTTGAAAAAACGATGATTGTTGTCAATAACGAAATTCTCGAGATGTAATAGACATCAAATTAGATTTGTAATATTATTGTAATAGTTATGTTAAACAAAAGAAGCATTTAACATGAATGAAATATGAAAATGAAGTGTTTGTTAACGTGTAATTTTATTAAATAAGCAAGTTAATTTAAAATGTACAATCAAATACAAAATAAATTATTGTATTCCAAATATGAATAGTGTAAGTTATTTTACGAACAATTCTATGTAGACTTTAATAATTTTGAATAAACTATTCAACCATGTTGAATTAAGGGAAGGTTCCCATTCCGGTAACCAAAAACAACCCAAACTTTGAAAATTAGTTTTCAACGTTTGGGTTAAGTCAAAGTTAGTACCGAAGAACGGTACTGACATAGCGGTCTGTTTTTTTTATAAATGTAGATCTATCATTGAACTTTTAAAACATATTTTTTATTCGCATTAAATTACGAAATGGCGGCCAATATGGCGAATTCTCGAACCAATGTTAAAATTTTTTTTATTTCTGCGGGAATTCTCCAGGCTGCAATTTCCATCCTAGAACAAAAGCGAAAAACGTCAATAAAGTAGACATCTGAAAGAATGGAGTAAACCTAAAAAATTATGAAAAAATCAAATAAATAACAAAATGGCGGACACTTGAAAAAAATGCATTTTTTCGCATAATTCTTTCATCTTTGACCTCTCGTAAAAAATCTTTAATGGTAATAATTGTACCATAGCATAGATATACTCCGTGTATAAAAAATATATTATAGGTATACTCCGTGCAGAAAATAATTTTCTATAATTAGCCTACATTCCAAGTACATTAGTCGAATAGTTTAGCCGCTAGAATTCCTGCAAATTTGAAAAATCTTGTTCCGAGAAAAAACGCGGTTATAGTTTGGAGAACAGTTTCACATGTATTTTTTTTACTGCTTGTTGAATTTGGGATAATATGTAAACATGTCCATATATTTTGAATACGAATATGAGGTTAGGTTTTTAAAATTCAAAATGGCGAACCAAAAATTTGCTACCTAATTTTTGATTCGCAACGTAATTATTGCTCGAACCAAAAAACTCTTTCGCCCAATAATCTACATTCATACAGCTTTCAAAATATGCGATAAAATAAAAATCGATTTTTTTTAAGTCCGGAATAGGAGCCTTCCCTTAGCCATGTTAATTTAACTTCAAACTTATTTATCTCAGCTCTTACTTAAAAATTCAACCATTCGATGCACTCTTTGAACTCTAAAAAATTCCTAATTTTGTTCCTGAAATACATCCGTAATTTCAACTAGCAGACTCAACTGACTAGTTTATCACGTTGCAAGCTGGCATTAGAAACACACTTTTTCATTTCCACTCGAGCGGAAATTACACAACAATTTGTTCGGCAGATCGCCGAGCGGGCTCCTCGAGAAATCCCTAACCGTGCTCCTCGGAATAAAATTAAGATGAAAAGCACGATCGATGACAGACGAAACCACATGGGTATTTATGCCGAAAGAGACAAGCCGCGCAAAAACGGCAACATATAAAATTCTACCTTTATGGAGATGCATTCCAAGTGCCATCGGTTTCGTACGTGCTCTTGACATGCTACAACTCGAACCGACATAGTGGGACACGTGCTTACCATCTCATGAATTATTCCGTCTGTAACGGTCGATTTATAAAGCACCGGCAGAGCCCCGATGAACTTCGTCGAGGGGGCGCCGATTTCGAGATTTAGCCTGACGATTGTTTAAGGAAAATACGGGAGTGACGGACCTCGCAATCACGCCGAAATTTTGCGGCGATAAATGGCGCCGGTTCGTTTCAATTAGACGAGATTTCGGGTTCGAAGAGATGGCCCGTGTTTGTGGCTGTTTTGGCTTTTTTGCGGCGTAGCTTTTTGCACGATATATTCGGTTTTAAAATAGATTAGATTTATTTTGCGCGCACACGTCATAAAAGTGAAATATTCCCGCACTTCAGATGCGTGGCGCAAAAATTGTATAATTCAAAAGACTGATTATTCCATTTCTCTTCCGTCTTTTTCGGCGCGCTTTTTCACTCGCTATTGATTGAATGTGCGGCGAAGTTTCGCGTTTCAAAAGAAGTGACCCAGGAACACCCCCCTCCCCACCCCCGACCGCTATTCGATATATCATATTGTTTTTATGGAAATGCAATATTTGTGCTGTGTTTTTGATGCTTGGGAGTATGTGTGTTTCTTTTTTAAGATCACGGTAATCAATCGTGTAATAACTTTTAGAGTTCAACTGTAAACTGAGAAAATAAATTCTGTTCGTAAACAAATAAGACTTTGTGATTGGTAGTTCCAAATGAACAATGCGTTGTGATTGGTGCTAATTTATGCGAACCTCAATTCGTAATTCTTTAAGAAAATATTCGTACTTTTTGCATAGATATATATCATAAAAGTTACGAAATATGTTTATGCACACCTATGCGGTGACATGGGACTCGCACCCACTAAAAACCACAGACCCGTGTCGCTTGGCAAAATCCACAGGACCGCTTTCTTATTACTTCTAGGAGGAGCCGTGTCTTATGCCTACTCGAGGCGTTATCTTTCTTCTCGTCAATAATTAAAAATTTCGCTGCTTCTGGAGCACCGCTGCACGACGGTGTCCGGTGAAAAATCTCCCAGCTCAGTCTCCATGTCTCTCCTCATCGGGGTCCAGAGCCCACAGACGAAGAAAATGTGTTCAGCGTTGACGGACTCTCCGCAGTAAATGCTGTAGTAGAATCACCCGTGGCCAGTCAGGAATTGGGTTAGGTAGAAATCTACCTCGACATGGCGACGATCTACCCAGTCGGCTAGCTGTGGAATGAGCCTCCTGGATGAAGGAATCAGCCTCCCTCCTAAGTGGTACACCTGCCACGTGGATCCGTTTGCCATTGCTGCTGCCATCGATGGTTCCTCCTGGTGAGGGCCTCGGTTCTTGCGCGTCCTTGCATCCTGCCAAGGTCCTGCTAGTGGTTCCATATCTCCTGACGCTCGAAGGCCATCAGGTCGATTGGCGCCGTCGACGCGACCACCAGAATCGCAGGCTCTGACACTGTCCGGTATGCACATGCCACCCTCAGTGCACCTTCCCGCTGGACTGCTGCCATCTTCCGCCTGTACGTCTCCTTGCGTAGAGCCTGAGCCCAAATCTCCGCACAGTAGATTAGGATGGAGTGCGCTGTCCCCATCAGCGGGCGATGTTTGCTCGGCTTCGGTCCTAGGACGTTAGCCAAGAGCCTGATCATCACGGCCGTGACCTGGGATGCCTTGTCGATCACTCTCTGGATATGCATCCGGAACGATAGTTTCGTGTCCAGCGTCACAAAAGATACTTCAGGCTTGCGCTGGTGGCGATGGTGATCCCCATGCCGGTCTCCTCTACCAGCATGGGGACGATGTTGTTGATCCTCTTCCTGGAGAGAATCAGGATCTCCGTTTTCGTATTTGCCAATGCGAGAGAGTGGTCCTCCATCCAGTGACTGACGCGGCGCATGACTGCGTCGAGCATCAGTTGAGCAGTCGCCAGGGAGAAAGTGGAAGCAGTGGGGAGTTAGAAAGTGGAAATGTGACGAGAATTTTTCACTTTTACAATTTTGACGTATAAAAAGATATTTTCATTTTTTTATTTCTTTTTCTCGATCATCGGACAATGCCACGAAATGGCTTCTGGAAATTTGCGGTTTTTTTCCGCGTTACGAAGAACCGAACTCTCGACCATCGAAACAGCTGCAATTCAAATGAAATTTCTGCGCGGCTGAACTTTGCGGTGGATTTTGCGGCCAGCGCGAAATAAAAAAGTTAACAGATTAACAGATCGCGCGGTGCGATGAAAAGTATATTTCGCATAACGAGATTTTGCAGCGCTACCATACGACCATAGTATCGTGCTCGTAAACCTGTTCGACGGTAGCACGTATTTCAAACAAAATACTTGCACAAATACGTCATTATTATTTCGTGCGACACACAATTTTTTCGTGATCCTTGCGCGATAAATACTACATCTTAGGCAGAAAAATCGACTTTCGACGTCGCTTGGCAAAGTCGGCGAAATTCAAATTCTCACAAGGTGTCAGAAGCGAAATTCAAATTCTCACAAGGTTTTGCCGTACGAGCGAGATGGGGAATACAAAGACCCTCTGTTATTATCTTCGTAGTTGCTTTGCCTGTGCCTTGTGAGTTTCGCGAAACATGAAATGACGAAACGCAAAACTTACAAAAAGGACGTCAATTTACCGTGAATATTTGCGCAATACAAAACAACCATCTCCGAATGATTAATAAGTCCAAATAATTAGAATATCATCAAAATTGCATAACTCGTTTTTAATATTACACTAGAAAAAATGGAGTCTCATTGGGGTTTCATTTTGAGACATTGAAACATCTTTGGTATTTTTTACAGGTAAAACCTTTTTGTTTTCAGACACTTTTCGTGATTACTGCATTAAACAGTTTCAAAATGAGATACTTGTTTTTTAAGGATGTTCTACTCCTATTTGAAAATAATGACACTGTCGCAAAACTGCGAAAATGTATTCGTTAGGCCACTGCAAGAACACAAATTTGCACAGCCTTGTTTCAGGCGTAGATCAATTTTAAGATACAGTTTTTCCTATCTGAATACGTTGGTTAT
>JABFPB010003763.1:0-16330 GCA_022817645.1 Ceratoteleas bidentatus
TAGCTTCAATCAAAAATACAATTTTGTGCAAGTAACTAAACCATTAGGCATCGAATCCTCTCCTTGGCTCGGTTTGAAAACACTATTTTTTAATCGCTGCACAATCTTGGCGTAACCTTTACAATGTAATTATTTTTGGTTGGGATCTCGCAATACTTGCTGATATCGTTGATACGGACATCGGAACCTTTTCGTTGTCTCGTGTCGGCAACAAACCGCGTAACGGAACGAGAAACTTCAACTCAGTTTCCACAACAAACCGTCCCCGGCCTATCAAAGTGTTTTTTCCGAGTGCTGCCAACGTGATGGAAGTTCTTCGAAACCGCCGCAAATATTCGGGCCCTGCTCGAATAGCTGCGGACATAACCAGAAGTCAGCGGGAACACCTCTCGGCCCTCATCTCTCAACTGAAGGATGACGAAAACAACGGCATATCTACCCGAAAGCTTAAATATATTCATGGGGTTCCTCAGCTTGTTGCCACTCGGAGCAAGTCTACAAACCCTACGTATGCTTCCTCTCAGAAAAACTAAATGGCAGGCAATCGAACTCAATAGCGTCACTCTATTACCAAAATGTACGGGGCCTACGCACAAAGTTGAGCCTCATCGAGAAATCCTCGCCATCGTTCGCTGATTTCGACTTCATTGTCCTGACGGAGACCTGGCTCCTCGATTCCATCTCGGATGCTGAGATCCACCTCCCACAACACCACATCTACAGACAGGACCGAAGTTCATCGACAAAATATATCTTATATATTTTATAAAATATTAAATATTAAAAAATATTCAAATATATCTTGTATACAAGATATATTTTATAAAATATTAAAATTATGATATGTTTATTTTTATATTTTATAAAACATTAAAATAAAAATATCATAATTCAAAATTGCGTATTTATTTTAATCACACCATAAATTATTTATAGATTTAACGAAAAATATCACTTTTCATTAAAAATAAAAATAACAACCTGAATACACTGTGTTGAAAAATAACTAAACAATAACAAAATAACTTTTGTAATATGTAAGAATACATATTTTTTATTTACATATTTATTTTTTGAATTATTTTTTATTATGATAAAATGAATTGTTATATTCTATTATTAATATGATGATTAGTTAATATGTATAAACGAAACACCAAATAGGTTATGTGTTTACTCAAATTATTCGGCATTACAATTTTACTTCAAATGCTATTTCATATATACTGCTAATGTTGCTATGCGTTTGCTTTGTTAAACCTGATATGAGAGACGAGCAGAAAATGCTAGTCTCAAATAACGATTGCTACTAAACAGGCGCTGCTTTACCGACACTAGCTAAAACTGCTGAACAGTTCAACAGACCGAGCTGGTTTTTTTCTCCAGATGCAGATTGTTCAATTAAACTGTAAACTGTAAACTGTAAATTTAAATTAAAATCTAATTTTCAAACGTCTATTTTAAAAGGAAAAATAATGAGTTTTATTTTTTGAGTTTAAATTTGAATCTTGGTTAAATTGTCGTCATAGGAGATAAACGTCGATATGTTTACCTCCTTGCAGCATAATACAAAGCTGTTAATAGAGTCTCACGAAAATCAACACAACTTGATGATGATTATTTGCGTAACCACCTTCCAGGATATGTTTCGTCAAGGTTAGGTCTTTACGATGTTGGCAAAATGTGGAGGAGCACCATCCTGTTGAAACCACATTCTCATTCTTGTCTCTAGATCCTCATTTTCGAGTAACCTGGGAAGAACTGCTCGAAGAAGATGCGAGTATTTTATGCTGTTCACAACGCCCTCAAAAAAATATGGACCAACCAGGTTACCATTGACAATTCCGCACCATACATTCACGGACCAACGGTGTTGGTGTTCCACTTCCTGCATGAAATGAGAATTTACCGGGGACCACTAATCACTATTGTGTCGATTCTGTATTCCGTCACTGCTGAAAGTACACTCGTCAGAAAACATCACGAATTTGAAGAAGTTTTCGTCATCCTGTATCTACTGCGTGGCCCATTGATAAAATAATCGCCGTTGTTCCTGATCCTGCTCTGTCAAAGCTTAATTCAAGGATACATGGTATGGATGATACTTTGCCAATTTTAAGTATCGTCTTGCACTCTCCCTCGGGATGCCCACTTAGTTCTGAATTTGGCGAAGTGATACATGGAGATTTAATTGGACCATTGCTAAGACGGTAACACACCGCGGATTCACCGCGGAATCGGCGATGGTGTTTCGCCTTCGTTGACGTTGAATGTTTTCCCTTATACATATTCGTTCTATCATATGAATCTTTGAATGATTCGGATGATGCAGTCGTCTGCAATATCGCCTCCGATATAACGCCGCAGCACTTCGATAAGAACGATGACATTCTCCTAAGAGAAGGAGAATATCCACCGTTTCACTCGCAGAATAATCGGGCATTCCGTATGGTTTTCAGACAGTTAAATTTGTTTTTAGTTCTAATAACAGGAGTAGCATTATTTTCGAAGACAAAAACAAACAATCGTCATCAAGTTGTGTTGATTTTCGAGAGACTCTATTAACAGCTTTGTTTTGTGCTGCCTAAACATATCATCGTTTATCTCCTACGACGAAAATTTATCCAAGATTCAAATTTAAACTCCAAATAATAAAACTCTTCATTTTTAATTTAAAATAGACGTTTGAAAATTAGCATTCAATTTAAATTTCCAGTTTCCAGTTTACTTGAACAATCTGAAAATTTAACAGTTTAAAATTTAATGGTTGGATTTTAACAGACATCAATTATTTTAAGTTTAACCCAAGATTAGTTTGAAAGTCATTGGTATAAACTTTTTTATTGGTATTTCAATTGTTTGTTAAACTGTTTAACTTCGATTCAAAAGATACAAATAGCTTGCGACACTATTCCTCGTGCAACTCTTTTAATAACCGTGAACAATTTAAAACGCTGAATTCAGCTGGGATAACAGGAAAATGGGGAAACCGTGTCACCTTCTCGTGGTTGAACGGTATCGTGTAACGCTAATGCCGGCGATAAAATAATGTTCATTACGGTAATGGTATAAAAATATTGGATTCAATATCCTCAACAAAAATTCAGAAAGAAATCAACTTATCGAGAAAAAATCGAATTCCACCATTTGCAGCGTCACCTAAAACAAATTGAAAAAAAAATTTACAGACAAAGCTTTCTTATTTTTTTTTGTGCACAATACAAATTTGGAAGAAAAGGTGGGGGTCCGTATTCAAAATTTCAAAGTTACCCCCCTCCCCGACCCCCTAGGGGAGGGGAAATTATTACAGTATCGGATGGCCCCTTCAAAATCAATACTTTTGTTTTAAATCAGCCTGTTTAAGGTCAGCCTGTATAGTGGTACGAAGTACGATTTCTAGAGAATATATTGTACTATTTGACAACTGTGACGTCATCGGTAAACTTTAAATTGTAAATTGTTACCATGTTCCACATTCCCTGTAATGTGATACCATTCAGTTATCTTTTTGCATAACTGAAAAAATATCATGTAAAATAAAAAGCAGCATTTTCATAAGATTTGTTGGAAAAGAACGGCGAGGCAAGTTTGTTTGTACTTCACTGTATACGGTGTTGTTTAGCGGGAAAACAATAAATTGTTTAAGCATTGTTAAATTAAATGCGTAATATAGTAAATGAAAGACATATTAGTGTAGAATGGGAGTTTTTGGAGAAAATTAAACATTAAAATTTCTTTGCAGATGAAATGTTGTACTCGGAAAAAACACTTTTTGGCAAACCGAGGATATAAGGACAGCGTTGAGTTTTATTACCAAACTATCTTAAAGTGATTTCCCAATAATCGTTAAACAATAATAAACAGTGTTAAACTCTGTTCCAAAGAGTTTGGTAATTTTGGCACCATGGTTATTAAATAATTTGCCTCATCAAATGACTTCAGAACTTTTTTATGTATACTTTTATTAATGTCTTAAATAATTTGCATTAACAAATAATTTCACACATCTTTTTTATGTATAAATGTATTTAGTTAACTCAAAACATTGCCTCGTTCATTTTTTACCTTTCTAAGGTCATTTGTTGACACAAAATAGTAATCATGTATAAGTGATGCCAATAGTACATTGTGCTCCTAAAGAGCGAAGTGCGTGTTTACTCCCGTCTGTGAAGTTGGCATGCCGAGACTCACAGCGCGGGCCGAAGGCCCGAGCTGGATTCGAGGGCATTGTCCAGCTTCACGGAAGGGAGTAAACCGTTGCTCCCGTGAAGCATACGATACTTTTCGCAACAAGTGGACCTATTGTTTATTATTAATTAGGGGGTATCCAGGGTAGGGGGGTCGAGGGGCGAAGCTTCGGTGGGGTCCAGGGGCGAAGCCTCGGTGGGGTCCAGGAACGAAGCTCCGGAGGGATCCAGGGGCGATACCCCGGTGGGATCCAGGGGCGAAGCCCCGGTGGGATCCAGGGAGGAAGCCCCGGTGGGATCCAGGGGCGAAGCCCCGACAGGGTGTTCGGGGGCAAATACAGAAAAAATGTGTTTATAACACAAAATTGTTATAAACACATTTTTATAAACAAATACTTTTCCAAAAATTCGTATATTCTTTGTCATCTAAAAATTTATTTTGTTCGTTGATTTCGGTTTTCACTTTCACGGGGGGATAGTTGTAAAAGATGAATGGAAAATACAGCGCAATCCACACGGTCGAAAATATAAACAAAATATAAATATTTTTAAAATATAAACATAAATATATAACTTTTTGCCGCAAAACGTATATGTTCAATATATTTAAAATATATAAAATGTAATTTAAATATATGTAACAAATAAATGTATATATTTTTATATATATTTCACCGCTTATATGCAATAAATTGTGACGGTGCCGCCTGGCGCCACCGCCGACTAATTGCCGCACGCCGACTTGATCGGAACTATCGCGCGTAAATCTCGAATCTAAATCGTCCGTTACTCTCTAACCATCGCTAATCCCCCGCTTGTATTATTGAAGTTGATTTTGTTAACAAAAATAGGTCGTCGGAGCTCAGGACGGGAAAGGTGCTGGTGAGTATTGTGTGAATCTGGACTGAATGGACGGATGAGCGAGACAAACTTGTGTGCCGAGTGTGCATTATTTGTTATTGATAAAAATTGTTTACTGTAAAAATGAAACTCTTGTATATTATGCGAAAGTGTGTCATAGTGTATGCGGCTTAGATATTGCGTTTCCGACACTAATGTTCTTTTCTTTTAGTTCCCCCCCTCTTAGGGTTTATCGTCGGGTCATAGCGGACCCCATTCGTTGTTCCCCGGAAAATTACAGTTCCCTGGCGATTGCGCGCCGTTGTAACTTTGGGATTAAAAGGGTTCAATTATGTTTTCTTTTACTTTTCTTTTTCGTTGCGGGATTATTAAGTTGCATTTTTGATTTATTGTATTGTATTCGAAATTTGAACAAAACAAAAATTCGAGCTCGAATTTTTGTTTTGTTCAAATTATAATTTTATTTGTACGCGTTGCAGCCTTGAAATTGCCCACCTCCCTTCCGGTGCATCTGGAGGGATAGAGGGGAGCTCCAGCGAGGGACGTTTCGTCGCGTCTCGGAGGCCGTACCATGTTGGAAGGTTCCGTTTCCCTGTTAGGGGGTAAGGCCATGTCCCGGGGTCATAAAAGTCGTTTCGTGGAGCAGTACAGTGGACCCGAGCTGCGGGCCATTCGAATTTCCCCGCGGGAAAAACAGCGCGGCCGTCGCGTCTCGCGTCTCGCGGCCGCCCCAACATCAGCCAGCGGCCGATCACGTGACTGTCGCTGCGGCGAGCGGAGGCGGGTGGAGGCGGAGGTGGGGCGCGCGCGCAGCGGCCGGCGAACTCTTGCTATTTCTGACCGCTTCGTCCTTCTTCCGAGTTAGAGCGCCAACCGAACCAGATGTGGGATCCGAAATCCCGAGCAGCCGTTTCGGAACCAGTACCGCCGCCCAGAGGTCCCGTCCCCGGATCACCGGACCAGATAGCGGCGCAAACGCGCCTCGAGAGTACCGCGTTAGTTTTGGTGTAAATTGGGTTTGTTCGATTTGTTAGTGGGACCGGGTAGGTCGTTTTAGGGTTTTTCGGTCGTGGGCCACGTGTGCCCAAAAATTGGAAGCCATTTTGTTTGCCGGGAGTTGACCGAACCTTGTAGTAAATTGTTAGTAGGGCGTGCGGCAAATTGCAATAAGTTGATTAGCGGGAACTCTCTGTCGAGCCGTTTTCTGGGTGGGAACTCGTTCGCGCTCACTTAATGATTCTCGGTTTGGGCGGTTCGGAAATTTCGCGTCTAACTCCAGTTGCAATTTAGATTGTAGGGAATGTAAATAATTAGATAGTTTTGGCTTGTAAATATGAGTTAGCTTGAGGTTGTAATTAGGAATTAATTTAAACAATTTTCATTGTTAGCGTTAAAATAAACGCATCATTTACAAGTTGTCGGCTATTTTGATTTTTGTGCCCCTTTTTGAGTCGCTCGGTTGACTCCAGTGTGAGGGCGCTTCGGTAGTGGCGAGTTGATCCCGCGCTCGAAAACCGGCACTCCCCCTCACTCACCCGTCGTCGTCCGATGTGATCGCGTTTCGTCGTCCGATCTGACCGATGTGATCATACAGTGTTCAAAACGAAATAAAGGAGTTATTACAGAGTGTGTCACTACTTGTTTTTCGGTGCCCTACTGCGCTCTGCATGCCAACAGGTTATGGGCCCAGAGCACGCGTTGACTGCGCAAAAATTCGAGGTAGGGGCAAACTGAAAAACAGAACGACTGCATCTTTTCGGATTGGGGCGACTGCTGGCCACAGTTCGCCTCGCCCGTTTTAATGACTGAACTGACAGTTTACGAAAAGTGTTTTTGAGAAATGACGGTTTAGAGTTAAGAAAAGTTAACGAGTGAAAACAATGAGAATTAAAATGGCAAGCGGCAGGCGTGTTTCGACTTGCCGCTCAAAGTCGACAAAAGAAGTAGCCATGATTTTCAAAACTCACGAAGGTCAACGAAGTAAACAATCGATTGTTGAACGAGTGTGGGTGCTTATTTTGTTTGGTTTTAAGAAATATATCAACGAGGCGCTAGAAATTTCTACAGTACTTACAAACAAAAGAAACAGTGGCAGGATGACCTCAAAAATAACTGAAATTGTGGATAGGTACCAAAAGTTATTAAACGTGGATACTAATGAGCAGGATACACACTTGAAAGTGGAAAGTGACTTTTTGACAATAAAATTTACGTCGAAAATGGAAATACGTTTGGGTATGTGTTTACATTCGCAACCTAACTGCTGAGCTCGAATATTTCAAATCAAACCGTCGTTACAAATAAATATCGCTTACGAGGAACTAGCAACGATTAGTGAAGATTGTAGCATTAAACGATTTGTTTGAACAATTAACGATTAACGATTTGTATGATGAATAAAAGGACACAATACCACTTTCTGGGTCACTTATGTTGGATACAGTTGTGTTCACTGTTGAAAACATCAAGTGACTAGTTTTGTCTCGGAAGAGAACGGCAGTAACGGCCGTGAATGAGCAAAGCAGTTTAAAGCCAGTATTGTCTGTGTTCGGCAATGTGGTTTAGAATCACAAGATTCGAGCAAGCCGGATCAAGTTTTATTGTATACTAAACGATTGTAAACGATTAGGTCACGAAACGCTGAAGACAGAGTGGGAAGAGATACAAATTGAACTGGCTCAGCTCAATCAAATCCAGACTGTGGGCGACGGTAACAGCGATATGGCCAAGCAACAATATAATATATTGGACCCGACGGAAAGCGAGGAGGAAAAACTTTTAGAGTCCAGTGGCAATAGTGATATTGGCCAAAATGACGTATCACAAAAGATGACTGGAGATCAAACGAATGAGTCAACGACAGGTAACGGTAGTACGAATAACGTCAAACGATTATGGGGATCCAAGACAAAACGATATGTAGCATATTAACGACAGATTATGACAGATTATGATCTAGATGTGTCCGGGGAGAGTAGTTCCGGAAACGATCCAGCATCTGCCATTACGACAATCTCGACGGTTACGACAGTTTCGGAGACTTCGACAACCCCGACGATTACGACAGTTTCGGAGATTCCGACAACCACGACGGTCACGACAGTTCCAGGGGCTTCAGCAATTTCAGCGGCTTCGAGTCCGGCTGTGCAGACTGATCCGAATGAACGACCATTGACAGTGGCCAATTTGGCCAGTATGAAGAAGTTGTTCGAACAGTCTCTAAAGATGCATAAAACCATGCAGGAGGACATGAAGACATGTATTGGACTTACGACAAAACGAAAGGTAAAAAGATCTCGATTAGAAACGACGGTTGACACTATATCTCAAACGAACGTTTGAGATCAAACTTCGTCTCAAATGAAGTTGTTTAAACGATGTGAGGTTAATGTGACGAGCGTTAGCATTCGCAAACAGTTGTGCTCCATGGTTTATACTCCAGCACGTGAAACTACTATGCAGTTTTGGGATAGGTTCGAAAACCTAATACGCGATTATGAAAATATGCATGAGGTGGCTCCATTGTCAGATGATGAGAAACGGGATGCATTTTATAATGCGATAGTTGGTCAAATGCCAGAGATCCAATCAATTGAATTTTTATCCAAAGTGTCAAACACTAAGACGACGGTAGTGGCGTCAGCCTCTTATACGAATGCTAAAAAATGGACAAACGAAAGGTGCTACAAGTGTGACGATATGGGGCACATGAAAAACGAGTGCCCCAGGAAGGGTCAAGGAGTAAGAAAATGCTACGAGTGCAATCTCTTTACAAACCACATAGCTGCTGAGTGCCCACGAAGACTGGCCAGGAAAAAATTCTCAGTACAAGATCGAGGTAAAATAAACGAGAGTTTTAATAGAACGAATAAGTTAGGCTATTATTTTTAAAACGAGTTTTAAAAATAATAGCCACCATAAGACTTGGACTAATAAGAACCTCAACGGTAACTGTCGATAGTCAGACGTATCGCCAGAGAGGAAACAGCAACAAAGGACAGTACGGCAACTCCCGAAAAGACAGTCAAGGACAGTACAGCAATACACGAAAGGACAGTCAAGGATTACAGCAGTCTGAAACTCAAAAGGGACTAGATTCAAGTCAACAAAACGCACTCAGGTATGAATAATAATCAGACTAACGATAATCCAGTGTTTCTGTCATATCAATCCACAGCTTTTAAACGATCAACTCAAAATAAAACGATAGTTGAAAGTAACGATTATGAAGATAACTTAGGAAAACTCCAATGCGAAATTCATAATAGATTCAGGTGCTACTGAGACTCTTACTAACTCAAAGGAAATTCTTAGCTCTTTTGTAAACGACAGTAATTGCATAATTAAATGTGCGAATATAGAAAGCAGCGCGGATTTCATGGCGGAAGGCAGGGGTACAGTTCACTTACTTACGAATGAAAAATATCTTAAGCTAAACAACTTAAGTGATTTATTCAAGCTCATTGTAAAAGAATTTACTTTCTCTTCGTCATTTCGCTGAGGCAGGTTACGAAATACATTTGGGTAACGAAAATGTACATATAATTGATCCAGATACGAACGCAGTAGTTGCAGAGGGTATGAAAAACCATTCTGGACCATTAAATTCCAAGTGAATAAACAATTGAGTAACGATGTTTTAAACGTAGGCAAAACGACAGTTCTTGAGACAAGCACAAAAGATTGTTACGAACGAAACGATGAAACTCCAACCTGCGAACAGAGTACAGATAAAGAAATCATAGCAGATGAAGTAAGTCAGTTAAAAGAAACAATATTGAAAGAAAACGACAATTCTAACGGCGGTTATTCAGGCGACACTAGTGTGATGATGCGAGAAACTTAAATAATGAAACTGAGAAGAGACATAACGATTACATATTTTCAAATTTTTATACGAGTGTGACAGACCGGAAAACAACTGAATTGGAGAAGTTACCAACGGTAGACATATTAGAAGAGTCTCCACTTACTAAAACGAATAACGACTCTGTAAAAACGATCAAAGCTATGTTGTGGCATGTACGGATGGGCTACGCTTCAGTATCATACTTGAAAAAGTTGCAAACGATCTGGAAAGACGATAAAGATCTACAAGGTATAACCTTTGACGACAGTATATCAGAATGCGAAATTTGTGACCTCACAAAGTTACAAAAATTGCCCTTCCGAAATGAAAGACGACGAGCTACACGACCGATACAAATTATTCACTCCGATGTAATGGGTAAAATCTCCCCTGCTACACACCTATTCAGATATCAGTACATTTCAGTGTTTATTGGCGATTATTCGCGACTTGCTTTAGCCTATCCGATGAAAACGAAAGACGAAACGGGTTATTGCTTAGAACGATTTATTGTAAGTGCCATAAATCTGCAGCAGATTTATGGCGAAGCCCCGGTGGGGTCCAGGGTCGAAGGCCCGGTGGGATCCAGGGTCGAAGCCCCGGTGGGGGGTTCGCCCCGGAGGGGAGTGTCCGATAAACAGCGAGGCAAAGATAAGTATTTTCAGTTTTGAATTCGTTTACGAACGTAACGGACGCACGCCCCTTGATAAAAGACTGAAGATTAAATGTGAGGCAAAACACGCTGGATTATTTCTTATCGTTGAATATGTAACCATAAATCCGCTTGAGGACGGAGTACTGCGTTGGAAATACGAATGTAAGCTAATTTTTTATCGGGAGTAAAGTTAAAATTTTACTCTCGCCAGGGAGCGAGGACTCGCTTTATTTCCGCAAAATCAGGAAGCAAAGCACGTCTTTACCTGCACGTGTTGCGAAAAATAATTGAAGTATTTTGCCACAACAAGTGATTTATTTTGCATACATAATTTTATTTGTTTAACACGAAACTTTGCCTCGTTTATTATGAACCTTTCGAAGGTCATCATAGTGAATGATAGACATATTAGAGTTAATATAAATGAAAAAGGAAAAAGAGTTGCAAGGCCTTTACAAAATTTTAATACGCATGATTGTTTGAATATTCGACATCATTTTGTAACAATGAAGGAAGGATTTACTTATGTTCTAGTAAGAATTTTTTTGGTGTTTTACAATGTCAATTGAAAAGAAAGTAACTCAAGACTCTAAATAAAATCAACGCAAATTGAACAAAATTACTGTTTATGATTTGAAGAACAAACTAATAATGTTAAAAACTTGATAAATTGTATGTTGTTATAAAAGTGATTAATTCATTATTATTGAAAAACAGCAGTTTTAATTTCAATTTACTGGTGAAACAAGATTTTAATCAATTTGACTGTCAATTGACCGGTCAATTGAATAGTCAATTGGCCAAAAAGATTTTAACCGGTCAAATGTGCAACCCTAGTTATAACGTTCTGCTAAATTTCCGCTATCGTTTAAATGCTATTAATGCTGGAGAAATAACTGCAAAAAATCGCTGTTTCCAGTTAAAAAGTGATGAAAACTATAATGTAGATGTATTAACTAATAAATACTCTCTCATTTCAAAACTACACATACAAAATATGTGAAATCAGTGAAAAGCCAATTTCATTAAGTTAAGGGGAGGTGCAGCTCATATGGCTAAAATCCGTAATTTTCATCCGAATGACTTGAAATTTCGATATTTTGTTCATATTAGCCTACATAGAAAGAAACTTGAACAAATCCCCGAAAAAATGCCCCCCTTTTTATTAATTAGAATATTTAAAAAAAAGGGCATTTTTGGCGTAATATTTTGACTACAATTTTCATCCGATTTACTTCAAATTTTGCACACTTCATCCTCGTTCTATTATCTAGCATTTATAAAGACGGAATTTTAAATTTTTACTTTGTTCTCGAGTTATGCTTTGTTAAATGATAAAATGCACAAAACAGGCCGATTTTGGCCTATTTTTCGGTATTTTTTATGTTTGGAGTGTTGTAACTTTTGTTTAAACAAATAAATTGAAAATCCGTCTTTTCAAATTCTTCATTATACTTTGAAGATTATGTGTGCAAAGTTTGAAGTTAATCGGCTGAAAATTAGCTGAGAAAAATAACGCCGAGTGCGAGAAAACCGGAAAAAAAGTTTTCGAGATAATCGCATTTAAAGTTAGAAAATCCTATGATTTACGCTGTGCATTCCCGATCAAAATGTTAAACATAATTTGTAATGCACATATGGAAATTTCGGTTTCCCTATGAAATAGTGAAGGGTTAAAAGTATCTGAAACAGCAATAAAAATGTTTTTCCATTTGTTTCGATTTTTCATGACTTTTGGGTTGCACCTCCCCTTAAGTGACAACCACCCTTTAATTACAAACCTACACTAACAAAATATTCTCCATTTTAACAGGGTATAAACACTTGTTTGTACCTGTTTATCTTAAATTTCGAATGTTTTAAATATTTTGTTTAACTTTTAAAATTACCTGAAAAAGGTAACTAATAGACGAGGCAAAGTTAAGGACACCCCACTTTTCTCGTGGCAATCAACAGTCAAGAATTTTACGTCACTCGGGGTGGGAAACGCCACTTTTCTCCCTCGGGAGAATGCGAAAAGTGGCATTCTTCCCTCCCTCGTGAAGTAAAATATCGTTTGCACCACGGGAGATGAAAGGAAATCCGTTTCCCTGCGATTACAAACCTCGCTTTCGGCTCGGCTTGTAAACTTCGCAAGGGAAATCGAATTTCCCGCTCAATCTCCCTTCGTACAAAATATACTATTACCAATGATTTGTCGTTGTAAGTTTATATAAAATAATCCTTAATTACAAAACTTAAGGATTTCACTTACAAAAAAAACTTAAGGATTTCACTTCAACTTACTGATTTCACATACAAAATACGTGAAATCAGTGAAGAGGTAACTTCATTTTTAACTAACCAATACCCTCTGATTACAAAACTGCAGATACAAAATATGTGAAATCAGTGAAGAGGCAATTTCATTTTTAAGTGACCAAATCCTTACTAATATATAATAGGGAATATACGTTTGTTTATTAGTTTGTTTGTTTGTATGTTTGTGTGTTTGTTTGTTTGTGCGAGCATCACGCTTAGACTAATATATTTTTAAAAATACCGACTTTACAGGCGGAATCCTTGAAGTCTCGAGATGGTTATAGGATATAAATTTTTTTTTTCAAATTTTGTAATGACTGACATCCATTTTTGACTATTTTTACCATTTTTTGGCCGTTGCCTGCCCGTTGCCTGCCTGTAGTCTCCCCGTAGTCTGGCCGTTGTCTGGCGATTGTCCCACCATTGTCCGACCGTTGTCCGACCGTGGTCCGACCGTTGTCCGATCGTTGTCCGACCGTGGTCCGACCGTTGTCCGATCGTTGTCGTATCGTTTTCCGATCATTATTCGATCGTTACCCGATCGTTATCCGATCGTTATTCGATCGTTATCCGATCGTTATCCGATCGTCATCCGATCGTCATCTGATCCTTATCCCATCGTTATCCCATCTTCATCCGATCGTTATCCGATCGTCATCCGATCGTTATCCGATCCTTATCCGATTGTTTTCCGATCATTATCTGATAGTCGTCCAATCATTATCCGATCGTTACCCCATCGTCATCCGATTATTATCCGATCGTCATCCGATTGTTATCCGATCGTTATTGCATCGGCATCCAATCGTTATCTGATCGTTATCCGATTGTTTTCCGATCATCATCCGATCGTCATCCAATGGTTATCCAATCGTCATCTGATCGTTATCTGATCGTTATGTAACCGTCATCTCATCGATATCTGTCATAGTCTTTCGATTGTTCGGATAAAGTTCGTCCAGAAAATCTCATATTACAAATAACATTTATAAAAGAGTATATAACATACATTTGGTGTTTGATGCTATATGAATCATGGACCCGCATTCTTATAATTATACTGTTTTCTTGCATTAATGAATATTATGCGGATGCATGTAAATATTTAAATATTACAGTTCGGATATCTGTGTATAGCGTTATGTCGTACTTATTAGTATGTGAAGAAAATTCTAATATTGTATGAACTTTATAGATTTTAATAAGAATACAGATCTTACACTATATAACGTATGCAAATAATTATTTTTCTTTACCTCTCCCAATATCACATTACTACAGTTTTTCCCATTACTATATATTTTCTCATTTACCTATATTAGTAAGGATTATATTCTAAATGTACATATTACTGATATTATTTATTCAGTAATATGTACATTCAGAATATGAATGTACATATTCTGAGTAGAAAAAAAATTGTGGAGCCGATTCTCCATCAATGAAACAAAATGTAATCATTTTCCTGTCCGGGGCGCAAAGAACGGAGTTAATACGATGATTTGGGGCAAAGTTATGAGCACTTGAAAAAAGTGCATTCGGTGGTTTTTGGCTCATAACTTGGCCATTTTTCAACGAAACTGGTCGATTCTTTGTAAAAAAAAAACGATTTTTTCTCTAGTTTACGAAGGTGACCTCAAAATTAGGATGATTAGTTTCTCAACTTTCACAACCCATTAACAACGAAACGCAATATTAGGTCTAAAAGTTTCCAAATTCAACGGTCTCTATACAGTTGGAAAATTTTAATGGACTCATTTCTGCAACGCGGCAATACAATATTCATTTTCCGACATGGAACCGAAAGAAGAAAGATCATGTGGTGATTTTGGGCCAAGTTATGATAGTCGAAAAAAATGTGCATTTGCGTGTTGTGGCTCGTAACTCTGCCACTTTTCAATGAAATTGCACGATTTCTTTTTTTCCTAAGTGTTTACCCGTTTTTTTCCTTTTGAGGATATTATGAGCCAGAAACTCTCAAATTCACTTTTTTTCAAGTGCGCATAACTTTGCCCCAAATCATCGTATTACCTCCGTTCTTTGCGTCTCGGACAGGAAAATGATTACATTTTTTTTCATTGTTGGAGAATCGGCTCCACAATTTTTTTTCAAGTCCGTAGAGATCGTAGAAGTTGGCCAATTTTATCACAAACAAACATTTTTTTCAACGGGGCGGAGCGGGGTGGCGGAAGGGGTTAAACTCAAGATCGCTTACATGCCCTAAAAGTAGACACTTGAAAGTTTTTCGGACTCAAAGATTCACCCCCTTTCATTGAAAAACAGCCGAGTTATGACGGTTTGAAATTGGATCTATTTTCCAAGTTTTCTGGGTGGCCGGTTTTTTTCCGGTATTGTATAGACACTCTACTTTTCTCTTGTAATACAACAGACAAGAAATTTTACTAATGATTAGTCGTTGTACGTTTATAGAAAAAAATCCTTAATTACAAAATTTCACATCAAGGGTCGCGGATGCGACCCGACGAGACAAAGCCCCCCGGAGGGCGGACGTGACACTGTATTCTTCTTCTTCGTAATTTATTGGACCGGGCCAATCGAGGCCCGGTCCAATAAAAACGCCACGTGAAGCAGTCGGCGAATAAAATGGATGGGAATTGGGAAGGATAAGGAATCGGGGAGACGTGTAGGAATTAGGGAAGGTTAGCCGCGCCTAAGCCGCCACTAACCTCAGGTGGTCGCGAGGTATCCGCCGGGCGTCACACGAAGACGGGCACACCGCTCGAAGGTCCCCGGTCGGACACACGCGACGCACAATCGAACTTTCTCGTGCAGACATGACCCTCTACACCGGAGAACGAATGCCAACTGAAAGCCAGTGCCTTCAGATTGTTCGCACACTACCAAATGGCGATAACGGTGTGGTCCCCGTACAGCTCGGTTCGGCAGCCGACGCGAGCCGAACGGGGACGCTCACCGATACGGCCGTTTGTATTGTGCGTGTGCGGACGCCAACGACGAGTTTGCACGCGTTTCGCGCGGGATTCAAACTGTCGAACTAGAATTAAATGAAATGTACAATAAAAGAACAATGAAAATCCAAGTAAATAGAAATGTATGCGATATGGCTATTTTAGGTAGACACAAATATTGAAACGAGTAATACATTTTTTTGCAGTTTTTACATACAGCTTATTTTCTGTATGAAATTCGAGGGGAATTAATAATAATGTAAACCAACAATAATTAAAAAAATATTTCGCTAGGTTGACGCAAACAAAACATCGCAACCTAAAATCGTTCGATGTAATATCGTTTATAAGAATTTCAAGAATGTTTTTCTGCAATAAAAGTATACAAACTTATGAATGCATTCGGTTTATGCCATTTGCACTTTTTTCACGCCAAAGCACTTTCCACGCCACTGATTCCGACAGTGTTTTCAATGTTCCGACAGTCGGGAGTAAAGCTGTGCTTTACTCCCGACTGTCGGAACATTGAAAACTGTCTTGGAGAGCA
>JABFPB010003764.1:0-16327 GCA_022817645.1 Ceratoteleas bidentatus
TTTAAAATAAATCCTTTCAACATAAAATTAAGTTGTATTAAGATAAACGGATTTTCACAAAATTACAGTCTTTTCAATATAATCTGCAAATTTTTATCAGTGTAGAGTACAGTATAATAGAAAAATAATAGTTTCTAATTTAACCTTATATTGCATGACAAATACGGGACCTTGAAAAGATAAATGTTTTTTCACCGAAAGATTTTAAAGCGAAATGTCGGAGTCCGTTGCGAAAACAATGTAATTTTTCAGAAATTCCAAATGGTTTTATATTTGGGGTGTACACTTTATTCCAAGCTGACGGCTCGACCATTTTGTGTGGTATTCTGTGGAGCTTACATTACGATGGAGGAAAAATGTAGGCTCAGCTGGGGATCATGCAAAGTTGTTGAAACGTCACCTTGAGGCATAAAATGTATTCCGCGGAAAAATGATTACATTAAATTCACCGAGAATTAATCGCAGAACATTTTCCAGTAATTACCTTTTCTTGTAATCAATCTCTTAAACTACACATTATGTTACTTTGGTGGATCGATTAGACAAATCTAATCCAACAAGGATCAGCCCAAATTCAAATTCAACTTTAACCGCATCCGTGAACTTGAATTTGAAAAAAGTCTGTTTTCAAAAGTGAACTAAAAGAAAACATTGAAACCCACAGCACAGCGCGAAATTGCAGTTAACCAAATCATTCTGTGGAAAAGCTTCGCCT
This sequence comes from Ceratoteleas bidentatus, assembly GCA_022817645.1. Taxonomy (NCBI): domain Eukaryota; kingdom Metazoa; phylum Arthropoda; class Insecta; order Hymenoptera; family Scelionidae; genus Ceratoteleas; species Ceratoteleas bidentatus. The sequence goes on from JABFPB010003764.1 coordinate 716, forward strand.
GAAATCCCGATTTGCCGCGTGGAATCGTAAACAACGACAAGCCAGACTAATTAATTTTTTACTCTCCCCATAAATGACGCACTTCATTATCAACTCATTAACGAATCCCATCGCGTACACCGCGTCCGCCAAAAAATTATCGACCGCCTTTGCGTGCAAATTATCTTGAAAAAAGTCTCGCGCGCATATCTTATTTTACTATAATTATCCAGAATGATTGCGCGGCTTACGTGTTACAACTAATTAGCCGCCTTTTGTTCCGGTCGATTCGCGGCGCGAAAAATGCGCATTATATTCCGACGGTTAAAGAAGTTGGCGATTCACTTACCGCGCACGTAATTATATTTCCGACTAATTAAATTGAATTAGAGGCCACTTTTTCCCGAACAATGTTCGGTTTCCTTGGCGCCGCGATATTTTCGTAATCCCTCGCTCAAAGGATTACTGAAAAAAAAATCTATTCAAAACCGAAGACTCTCCTTGAACGATCCGGCGCATGCGCCATTTCTCCCGGCGAAAGCGCACGGATAAATAATCGGCGGAGGCGTAACAAGCCGGGGAGTAACAAATACAAATAGTCCGGCATTTTTTGCACGACTAAATTTCGTCTGGACATTGAGCCATTGCGGAAGAGCGGCGTGAAAGGAAGCGCCGTTGCGAGGCGACAAACCGAGTTTATTTGGCGCGCGAACGAACCCGGGATATTAATTTTCCCGATGTATATAGATGAGTTCCGACTTCCGACTAGGCCACGCTCCGTCTGAAGGCGGAGAACGAGCGAGACGGAAGTACGCCGGCGGAACACTGGACAGCGCACAGCAGACGCCCGGCGGAAGCGAACCAGTTTCGCAGATGCACACGCCGATACGGCGGACGCAAAAATACGGAGCGTTTTCGCTATTAAAAATCGCGTCGCCGGAAATCAGTTCGCCGGACCGAAAATAAGGTCACGAGGGGCGTGCGGTTGTTCTGGCTGACTAAATCAAAAGCCCTTCCACTGACTCGTCCGAGCCGGCGGCTCTTTGAGCCGTGCATTTCGCTGTTTTTGCGCGGCGTTTTATAAATAAAATGCGCGGTATTAAAAAAAATAAATAATAAATGTGTCAGCGCTTTTTGCCGCGCGGATCGACGCAACGTGACTGATGAAATTAAGTCGCGCGACGCAGCGGGCGCGGATTTTATTATTTATACGGTTTGCGTTCTGCCGAAGTTTACAGTGTCGTTCGCGGAGCATAAAAATGTAAATACAACGGGCGACGCGACTGTCGCGTTTTTATTTTCAATTTGCCTTTCATAAAAGAAGGCGAAAAAACGCATTTCGATAGACCCCGCGATTCGCTATTATCATTTCACCTTATTGCTCTTGTATCACTTTGCCGAAAGAATAATATTTCCAGTTCATCCCGAGCTAATATCAAACGAGGGATGAGACATCAATATACACTCTCCACCGTCGCTGAAAACGGATGGCTCTTGCTCACGATAACGAACGAACTATCTTGTACGTGCACACATCGTCACAGTGGATTCGCGCACTTTTGTGTTCGTAACCTACACCGATCGATCGAAAACAAATATTGTCGTTTTTCACTCTTCATTCCTCCGGACAATTCCCACATTAAGCGGCGCGAATCGTCGCCTTGCGAAATACATTTTCATACGCGAACAAAAAAGCACTTTCTCGTTCGATCCTTTGTTAAAAAGTCCATTCACTCGCGTCGCAATAACTCAATTTTTCGTCAACTTGCACGCGACGCCCATAAATTCCCGTTATTAATAGCTACTCAAATAATATACGCTAAGCGGCGTTCTTTTCGCCGTAAACGAAGTGTTTAAATCGCACGTGTTCCAGGCGCGATAATAGCGAGATTAAAATCGGCCGAACCGAGACGTCGTCAGCTGCCTGTCGGTTACGTCACGTGTAAGGAAACTTTGCTAATTAATTGGCGAATCGATAGAGACCATGGTGAACCGACAGCCCGGGCGCGTCGAACAAAGATAATCTAATCGCTTCGGCAAAGATGATCAATAATTGGTCCAATAAATTATACCGTTATTGCGGACGTATCCCGCGCGCGCAAAAAACGCCGCGCGCGCAACTTGTAAAGCGATTTCGATATCCATTCGAGCCTTTTTGGGTCAAATTATGATTCCCGCGCCGCGCGCTACACGCGGCGAAATAAATAGCGCGCGACCTGTAATTTTGACGGCAAAGTCAATTTGCAATCAGCGGCTCAGTCATTGCGCTCGCATCTCTACTTCTCTGTTTTAGCGGCGAACGAGTGTACTCTGTATTTACCATAATTCGCGAAGAGGCGAACGGTATCGTGCATGCCAATGAGCCGGGCCATCCATTCACAGACACCGCCACTTTGCATTACCCCGACGTACGGATTTGCCGCTGTCTTTAAACATTTACGACGCTTCAGCATTTACATCGTAACCCGACGATGTCAAGTCGTGATATTAAATTCACGTCGTTATATACGGATCGATCGATTTGTTGGCAAAGAACGAATTGTTTCTGAACCGAAAAGAAGGCATTGTAAATGACACACAGATGATTACAACTTTGAATCAAATACATTCCGGTTATTGATTGTCGAAATGTGGAAATTTGTTATGCATCGTACTTATTAATAAAAAACATTACCCATGAAAAAAATGATCACTTTGAGATCATAAAGTGATTTCATCCCTTTGATCATGTTGTGTTCCCGATTTGAGACTTTATATGATTATTTTGGGATCACAAAGTGATAATAAAGTATCAAGTACGAGTTTTTCGATCATTTTGTGATCATAAAATGGTCCAAAAAGTCTCAAAAATGGGATCATAAAGTGATCAAAGGGATCAGATCACTTTACGATTACAAAGTGATCACTATTTTTTCTCGAGTACCGCTTTACATCCGCTAAGCATCCTTTGAGGTTAGAGTTCATGCCAACAAAATTTGATTTCGATTTGTGAGCTTTTCTCGAAAATTCTCTTGCACTTGTTCACACACGAGAAAATACATTCTGGATCACTTTAAGATGACATTCTGATTAGTAGAGCGTGATCACTTTGTGATAAGATTTTTGAGACTTTTGTGATCGTGTTGATATCATTTCATGATCATTTAATATTCCGTTGAAAATTCGACTATTTTATTTTACATCCCTTATTTTAAAGGGATTATACCCGTTTATATAGATTAAATAAATAAATAAAAATTTTACAGTTTGTGTGTAATTTTACAGTGAAAATTGAATCTCATGAGAATATATTAAAACTGTAAGTTTACAGTTTACCTTGTAAAAATGGAGTCAGAAAATGTTTGATAAAGTCTGAAATAAGCTTAAAAATTCTGAAAAATCCTAATTTTGGCACTATTTCATACTTTTTTACACCGTTCTTACTATGATACGTAAAAAGAAAGAATTATAGAATTATAACTGTATAAGCAAAATTTAAATAAATATCTCAACAATATTAAAAACTCTGAAAAGGTCTGATACAGTGTCAGAACTTTTCAGACTTATTTAAAATGTTATCAGACTTTATCACACATATTCAGATTTTCCATTTCTACAAGGGTTAACTGTAACAATTTCCAATCGCTGTGTAAAATTAAAGTATTCGTGCTTGATTTTTTAAGTTTTAGCGCAATATTCAAGCATATATATTTTAAAGGACGCTGCAAATTCAGTCTTTTTTACAAAAGAGAATGTGCCGTCGATTTCGAATTACGAAGCGCGCCGAATAATTACTTTTCTGATCGAGCACGTATGACTCGTGACGCTTTCATCAAACGCGCGCATTGCATGGAAATAATTTTGCTCGTTAAAACGCGAATGCCAAGGGTTCCCATATTCCAATAAATAAGTCAAGTCAAATTAGCAATTGAATTTCTTGTCGGGAATCACAACGCGCGCTCCCTTAGCGAGTTAATTGTATGGCATGTGAATACGAGTTAGGCATTCCTTTGAATAATTAACGCTTATAAGTCAACTATGCGTACAAAATAAATAAGATTCTTATGTAATTGCCAAGCATGTGCAATATGACATTTTATTCGCGTGCCGACGCGAATTGTCGGCGCTTTGAATGCGACGTGTAATTCAAGTTTAAACAATGCTGGGCTTATTGAAATAGTTGCGTCTCAATTATTTCATAAACGCCGCTAGACGCTTGTCTAACTCGCGACAATTTTAAACAAAACCGGCTGGGAAAAACGCGCCCGATCGATATGCCCGAAATAAGCCGCATCGCCGCGCCAACTTGCGTAATTTATTTCACAGTCGCGCGAATTGATATTTCATTCTGTTCACGCAAAACAGATGTATTCTTCGGCCGCTCGTTCGGGAATTCCATTTACGTTGCAGCCGAGGCTCAGAAATCGAGCGGCTCTATAAATTTTCATTAACGAATGCCGTACGTACGACACACCCGCCGCGGAAAGCCCAAGTACGCGTTTTTACGCGCACTCGTATATTTCCGCGCGCTGCCTCATAAGCGATCTATATATTCGATGCATCTGCAATCGCGACCAAGCCTAGATCCTCTTTTACGGCGCGGCATTACACGGAAAATGGTTATAATATTTATGGCGGCAATGAATAGATTTCCATATTTTGGCCGCGCCAATTTCAACGGCTCGCGGTCGGGAAAATTTCATAAATAATGATTCGATTTCTAAATTAATATGCAGCTTCCAAATGTGGCGCCCGAAACAACACGGCAAATCAAATTTTCGCGCAACGACTGAATGGGAGTTGCTATTTTTTTCGTCTCTGTGGTGCTGTCTTTTTGTCCACGCACCATTTTCGCGGATAAGCCGATCATTTATGCAGTCGTACGGAGATACAAATTGCGTACGTTCGTTAACAACAGGGAAATTTAGGAAGGAGTGAGATAATGTGTAGCTGTGAGAGTCGTTTGTTAACCTGTCGGCTAAATTTGTCCACTGCAGTGGACGTATCTTAGAACCTATTTATAAAAAAACAAATTAATGGGAAAATGTACATATATTTGTTTAGAACTGTTAATTTGGTATCTCAGAATAAAATACTGTTTTTGTAATAATAAATTAAGTAGGGTAAGAAGACTGAAATCAATTTAAAAATTAATAAATTATTTCTTTACATTTGTATTGTTTATAATAGACAGAATATAAACTTAATTATAATTAACTCAAAAATACAGTTTTTCAAACTTAAAAACAAAAATTCTAACATGATAATTTTTACCCCATCTGACCATAAAGACAAAATCATGATGGTATCACTTTTGTCACAATATTACCGTAAGCCTGGGATTTAGAATATTACATTTTTATGATAAATAATTAAATTTTATCCTATTAATTTCATCCCACTAATTTTATCCCATTAATTTCATCCCACTAATTTTGTCCCTTAATTTAAACAAATATATTTGTATTTTTCAGAAAATACCGAAAAAGATGTTTTTTGGATATGTAATACAATTTTAATAATGTACCAAACTTTTTTGTTAATTATATACTGGATTAATGGTCATATCGATGATTATAGTTGTCCACTGCAATAGAAATTTAATTCCTCAAAATTACATAGATTAAAACTACAATAATTGGTAAATCTGTTTTTGGTATTACCATTGAAACACAAATTATCTAGCAACTATAAAAAAAAAGTCAACGGGTAATAATAATAAATAACCTGAACGAGTTCTACGTGATTTCGGCAACATGCCGAAAATAACGGTTACCGGGGACACATATATAATGCACATATTTGATTGTATTCTAATCTCGGTGCTAAAGGTCAAACGCGTTATGCGTCACATGAAATGACATTATTTTATGCGCCCGTTAGTGGCATGAATTCGTAATGCAAATCAGTAATACCTCGCCGAACCGAACTTTGCCTATTCCCCTGTTATTTGCAAGATAAAGAAGCGCCTCAGAAGACGGCTTAATGAGGAATAAAGAATGTTGTTCTAACCGGAATATTGCGGAATATTGCGTTCGCAAATGTTGATGAACGCCCGAATACCGAAAAGTTGCCGCTTTGTATATGGTCACTGTGTCATTAAGTATGATAATTCTCGAATAAAACTTGGAAGAAAATGGCGCGTAATCAACCGCTCCTCGACCTAACCTCCCCAAGAAACGAACCGCTTCGAAATTGATATAAATTTAATAACGCACTCGGCGCCGCGAATCGCGGGGTTGAATAATTCATAACATATGTATTAAAAAATCATAAATACAGCCCCGTGCAGGGTTACAAAAATTTGCATATAAATTACGCACTACGACGTCTACTTATAATTTATGCTTTATATGTAAATGACATTACATACGTATTGTTTTCGCCGTCCACTTGCTTTCTTTTTCAATTTCCTACCCGCGTTACAGGCGCAATAAAAATGTAAACGCGCGATTGGTCGTTTCACCGGACCCGTTAATTGGCCCTCGAATTGGCGATCGCCCGAGCCGGGCTAAGATGTAATTTTCGATCGCGTTCCGCGAAAGTAGGTTAAATAAATTCGCCGTAATCCCTAATTCCCGCGGAGCCACCGTTCCCGGGGATTATTTCGGGAAAACAATCCGGGCGCCGAGTCCGACGAAAATGTATCCATTGTACGGCGTAATTTAACGAGAACAAAATTGTCTCGGCGTCCGAATTGCACGGCGAGTCGTATCGAGGAGTTCGGACAATTTTGTCGCCGGGTGTAGTCAATATTGTTTCTCAATCTCGTAATCTTCTTGCCGTCGTCTACACACGTCAAACGAACGGAAAGAGGTCCGGAGCGACGGCACCGAGATGCCGAGATAGACGGATAAAGAGATAGAGACGTGGGGCGCGCGCGATTAATCGATTTCTATGGCGATGGGTGTTGTGCCGTGCAAGCCGGCGTGCGACTTATAAGGCGTAACTCGGGGCGCGATCCGCGGATCGCGCGATTCAATATCGAGATTGCACAAACAGATAGGATCTCGTCTTATCATGCAACGTTCAATATTGACTTGGCAGCGGGTCGACTAATGCCGCCCTACAACTGGTTCAACTCGTTTCATCAAATGATGGAAAAGCCAGATCCACTTGACGACATGTTCGTAATCTTTCACGCAAATTCGAACTTACTTAGATCGGTGGATTTCGCGGAACTTAGCACCGAGTTCCACCTGCGACTCACTTTGCATTTATAACCGGTTGTCTCTTGAAAATGCGCGGTTCGATGAGAAAGTGCTTCATTGAATGAAGGAATTAGATTGTAAAAGAGACATATGAAAATATTGTTCTTAGTTTTGTTAGTTTCGTTAGTATTGTTAGTTTCGTTGGTTTCGTTAGTTTTGTTAGTTTCGTTAGTTTCGTTGGTTTCGTTAGTATTGTTAGTTTCGTTGGTTTCGTTAGTTTCGTTAGTTTTGTTAGTTTCGTTAGTTTTGTTAGTCTTGTTAGTTTCGTTAGTTTCGTTAGTTTTGTCCCCTAGGATATTTTATTGGACTATATTTTGTGCTAGGAAATTAAGTCCGGAACCTCAAATTGCCGTGCCACGTCTTCGTATTACAATTTGTGTCATTCTCTTTACAATACAGCTTCCTCAGCGTTGTTATTACAAGCTGAGACGATTCAACGTCATTCTAAATTCGTCGTAGATTCGCCGAAAATCCCTATCACCGTACCAGTTGAAATCCGAGGTAGTTTGCGAAATGCCGAATTTCAGGCTGAGCGAGGGGAAAGTCTCGATGACCCTTTTCGATCCGCGTCGTAAAATGCCGCGTGTTTTCAATGTCGACTTTTATTTCGAGCACTTTCATCTATACCGGGGAAACACGGCGAGCGGAATTAACACGTTATTGTGGACGTTTACGAGCGCAGAAAGGAACCGGCGGCAATGGCGACGGACGCAGTCGCTACGTGCGGGTGATTTCTGAAAGGCGTTCGTCGGGTCTTAACGATTCTCCTGGAAGTCACGCAGCCGCGTCGTCTTTGTCGTTGGTGCTACAATGGAAAACGTGTTTTCTCATTTCCGGACGCGAGCGACGCTTCAAAGTGTCCCTCGGTAAGTCAATTTTTGCCGCGCCGTTTTCGTGAAATCGCCGATACGCCGCGCGGAAATTACCCAACCGCTAGCTAGTCATATCATGGCGAGGAAAAATTACCAATTACCGAAAGCCGAACATGTCGTAATGAGAAACGCACGAAAGTGTTTGAAATGTCGCGACGGTGGTGACAGGGAAATCCCCCGAATTCGCGCGACGACTCGCAGCTGCGGCGACGGATTTCACGTGGCATAATAATTTCGGGGAAATAACCCGGGATTTGGGATAGAAGCGGAATAGACGAAATCATAGCTGCGGTTGAAGTACGTGCGCGCCGCGCCATTCGAGCCAAAGCGCGAGGATCCGACCCAATCTGGATACGACGCCGCGTCGCAGAAACGCGATAGTTCGATGGCTCCACATACGTGACACACGCGCACCCGTGTATAATTGGATACAGCTGAATCTGCGGCGAAGATTTTGTTTGCGTATCCTCAAATTTCGATACGAGACATGTTTTGCATCGCTGTCGCCTTCCGCTGGCAACTGCGACGCACACGCGGGCTGTCCCCTTTTTCTCCGCCCCTGGGGGCGAAATCCCGCGACGCGTCGCTTCGAAAGCCCCGCGCTATTTATTTATCAAGTTACCGTCCCGCGGGACGGTGTCTTTTAAAGAGCCGCGTCCAGATGCCGGCGTTATTTGCCCGGGACGAAATATGAAATGGGCGAATTTAGGGGGTCTCTTGCATTCGGTCGCGCGCATCGTTTCTGAATGTCGGGCAACGTGATTACGTTTTTTCATCAAGCGGAGCCCTGAGATTGAACGGTTCGGTTTGTAAATAAGTGAGAGAAAGCCGAGTAATTTTGAGGAATGGCGCAGAGTTGGGCAAGTTTTCGTCGAGTTGCAGTGTTAGAGCATTGTAACCTTGAAAGTAAATTCAGTCGGTTGGTTGACAAATGAAACTTCGGGCGGTTCGAGTTGCGAACTCGCGCGTCTAAGTACTCCAACTTTTAATAATGCAATTTCGTTTCGGGCTGAACGTGGCGTTATCGGTGGATTTTTTGGACATTTTTTGAATGTATCTGATAATTCATTTGAAGGAAAGATATGTAATGTCGTATCAAACCGAGAAATTTACTTAGAGCCGGATCTGTCTAAAATCATCAAAGTTGTCAATTTAATTCGGACATTCTCCATATATAAAACCTGTACAATCACAATATGCAAGTTTAAATTTTACACCTGCTTCTTCCGTCACGAACTGCTGTTTAACCTGACTTAATTTCCCACTTTGCGTCGGCGTTCAATTCGACAAATTAGGGCCAATAATGTTAAATCAATTTACACGAAGCCGACACGACACTGGCTGCGTTCAATCGCAGATTTATGCCACACGAGAACAAAGATTCCAGACTGAACGGTGGCGTGTCACTTTTACGTAAACAATATAAGCGACGGCAAGTACACGGAACGTACATTTCCGCAGCCCTCCGTAGTTCAGTGTCAAAGCCACATGCCACGCGTCGATTTCTCGCACCGAAGGCGGAATTAGCGGCGCTAAATGGGCGGCCGCGAAAAAGGCATGACAGCGAAATAACGGACTCAATCAAACGGACGCGTCGCCGGCCGGATTGCGGCAATTTTCCGCGCGGCGGCGCTAATAATAACGGCACAATGAATAGCGCAATAAAATCTTGATACTGCGAATGTTAATCGCGAAATACAGTCGGCGTCTGGCAAAAACGTCGGCCGGGAACGACGGGGCTCTTGATTAAACACCAGGGATGCCGTGAATGCAATAAAAGTTGATCTTTTATATGTCTTTTCTCTCTCCGGCGGGCATTTTGTTTCGGGAAGTAAAAATGCTCGAACGAATACGTTTCTTAATGTAAAGCGATGGAGAAAAAAGCGCCTCGCCGTGCCGCGAACTTTAATTTACGAGGGAATTCCAAGAAAATATTTCAGGCTAATTTCTCAGCTCGGTTTGCGCAATCTATTTCCATCTCGCTCGCGCTCGCCCCGCTCGCTTTCGATAAAGAAATAAAAATACCGCGAGATATCCGGTGCATTACCGAGCCGGATCGTCCGCGCATAACAAATTGCCGAGCCGCGCAAAAAGCGTTTGCGCTTTCGCCCGTTTGCGCCGGCGGACTTTGTACACCCGCTCGGCAAATAAGGCAAACAAAAGACAAAGACGCTTTCTGCTGCCACTTTGCCGATTCGCCGCCGACTCGGTTAGTCGCGGCTTTTGAGCGACGGCAGCGCCGCGATCGATGGCCATCTGAATATTTTAATTGCGGCGCCACGCCGATTGATTTTGACTCGAAGATTGCCGTTTCGGACTCGTCGAATGTCGCTCGCAATCGGGCTCGTGTATTTTTAAATCTCGGCAAAAAATCCAATCAAGCCGCGAATTACTTTCCCTCTCAAGTCAACGTTTAGTCGGACGGGGTTCTGCATGTTTCACGAGTCAATGGGTTTTAAATTTCGCCGCGGTTTGATTCGCGCACGGAGGTCATTGGATTTTATGATTTGGATATTGTTTCGGCGACTGCATTATGCGCGGGCAGAATTTCTTTTGTTCGCACTCGGTCTCGCGTTCGACAAAAGGCGATCCGGACTTTGGGCAACAAAGTCGGCCAGAGCGTACTCAACTAATTAATTAAGCAATTCAACAAGTAGCCGTGTTGACTGTACAAAAGTTTGAATCGACTAATAAAACATTTTGTTCTTTTAGGCAAACTTCTGCAGGAGCAACGAATCATTTTATGAACGCGATAATCTCCTGCAGCACTTTGTAATTTAAAAATAAAGTCGCTGCAGTTGTTGTGTTGCTTTTCCGACATTTGCATTTTATCTTAAATTTAGGACATTAATCGAAACTTTTGGGACACGCCGCGCGGAAAAATCGATGGTATTAAGTTGTTTAAGTCCGTAAGTAACGGTGGGAAAATAGTTTTTAGATAGAAAACTTAATGCCGGAGACGGCAGTTTATATTTATTTTCGTTACTCGAAAACTGTGTCGGATTAAACTTGGAACTTATTGATAACATTCAAAGACGTCTGAACGGAATTAGGAAACAATGAGCAAATAAATACTCGAACACTGTGAAGAATGGCTAAAAATAAAAAATCCTTTCACGTTCATGACTCAAAATGACACTTTATTCGACTAAAAACTTCATTTCAACTTTACAAAAGCGTATCAAAAACAAGCTGCAGGAATTGTTGTCGAATAGCGAGTTTTATTTTTGAACAAACAACTCTCGCAATCTGATGAAGTTTTTTCATCCCCGAATGTCGAATGACCTTGTCAGAAAGTCGATTGTTCCGAAAAACATAAGGTCACTGCATCCTTGACAACTTTTCCGAAACATAAACATTCGTCGCTCTTACTATTTCATACGATCCGAAATTTCCTGTCGATACACTCCGTTTAAAGTTGCTTCACGTCCCATGACATTTCGCTAACTGTCCGCCGTTATCAATACCATTTTTACACCGCCGTCGAGTCGCCACTGCAAATATGTCGCGTCCTACGCCGCCCTACCTCTCTTTCCGTGAAAAGCGTCTAATTACAAGACACCTAAATCACTTAAAGGACGGGCTTTTGAAAAACAACACCCTCGTCTGCCCTAACGAACCGTGCGACTTGATTGCATCTGTCATACGTGTCGTTATAAAAATCGATATTCGGTCGTAACGCTGCGCGCAACAAAAAACGCAACGAAAATAAAAAACAAGCGAAACAGGCATTCGACGGTACCGAAGACAAGAAACCAAATGACTTAGCAGCGGCACGATTTGCTCTCGGCGGATCAAAGAGGCGAGCAATTAAAAGTTTTTTAACGATGCACTGAAGCACCCTCGCGGATGAAAAGGTAGAGACGGCCTTTAGCAGTAACGACTCTCGGCATAAACAGACAGCCATCGAAAAAGCTTATCGCATCTGGGGCTTCCATCCTCCGATGAAAATTTATCCTCTCCGGTCATAGCTTCGGTTATGGGGTGTAGCTGGCACCAAGTCAAACAGCGTTCATAATTCACGTAGTTTTGTCGGTGGCCCTGACCGTACCCACACAGTTATCGAAAAACGCCGAAACACACCGACACAAACGCGGATTTGTGCATTTGCCCGAAAGAGGGGCGATCGGGCTCCCCCGGTCCGTTTTTCGCCGTGCATTTGCGTCCTCGTCGCACGCACGCGCTTGTTGTTTTTGTGCGTTCCCCCGAGCACTGATATTATGAATTCAAGCGCCGCACACGGAACTTCGTGCCAACGCCAGACCGACGACTGTTCGGAAAACAGCGCGATTTATGGCGCACAGAGGCAATGATGCATTTCGTTAATTATTTCCTAAGCTACGTGCCGCGAAACGTCGTTCCGGATTTTACTGGGCGCCGCCACTTTATCGCTCGTCCTCGCAATCACGATAATCGAACGTCTGCACGCGTGGCCTATTGATTTCCGGCGCAAAAGTCGTGACTTTTAAAAGAAGTGAAAAACCAAGTTAGCGCGGCGGTTAGTGTCACTTGCACTCTGACAGAAGGACTGTAAAATTCAAATGTTTATTTGATTTTTAAGAACAGTGGAATTGTAGTTCGAGAAACTGTATTGGAGTACTCAATGTAAATGTCACATAGATCGTTATAACTTCAAAACAAATGCATTGCAGTTATTGTCGAAATGTAGAAACATATTTGGAAAAACTACACTTTTTCCTGCAGTAAATCTGCGAAGTGCCATTTGAGGTTACGTAGACAAAAAGCTATGCCTTTATGAGTGTCTTTCGAAAATTATCAAAATAATGAATATTAGTTGATATTTGAATGTCAGAATGGCTTGCACTCGAAGTTGCAGACTTTGGAATGTAAATATATTTACACGGCATTGCTAAGAAACTTTTTGTAAGGATGATTTTCGCTTAAATAAAAGTCAACTTTATAATGAAAATTGAATCTCATGCAAGAATACATTAAACCTGTAGGTTTACAGGTTCAATGTATTTACAGGTTTAATTGTAATAATTTCCAGTCGCTGTGCAAAATTAAAGTATATGTTTGATTTATAAAGTTTTGGTGTAATATTCCAAGACGTGTACTTTAAATAGCTCTGTAAATTTACACTTTTTTTACATTGTGCGATTGTTCGCCGAACGAAATTCATAGCGTGGCGCGCCACCCTTCGAGGCATCCATTTTTTATTTCGGGAATTGAATTGAATATTCATCGCGCGACTATTATTCATACGTATAGAATTCTAGTCGGGTTTTAAACGTCATTGGAGAGCATCGCGAACGTGCGGTTATGATTAAACGATTCCGGGCGATAAATAATTGAAGGGCTGTGCATTGGCAAGCGGCATAAAGGATTCGTGAAAAGTTGCCGGTGGCAAGACATTTGCGGGGATAAATCGCGAGATGCGATGAATGGGTGGTGAGATAATTGGGGAATTTCGGGGAAACATTTTATTTGGGATCTTGAGTTATGTGATGATAGGTTGGTGTACAGTTCACTAATCACCGATAGCTAATTAATTAATTGATTTGTCTTCGTTTAAATTTTAATCCGCCGCCAAAACGTCAGCCCTTTGCCAAACTGTAACTCGAAATTACGAATTTACGATTCAAATTCGTCGCGCTAAAAAGGGTTTTGGAATAATTGCGGTTGATTTACGAAATTGATCGAACGGGCCATCAAGGCGATTAAACAAATTGCATTTCTCGAACGTCGGCAAAATGAGCCCGATTATGTACTCGGGTAATATTGCCGGGTATGATTTCAGCGAACGTTTTCTTACCCGTAAAATAGTTTCATAGTGACGCATTTCATTGAGCCACTTGAACCTACGATAATAGGCCGGTGTTGCTAGTTATGTTCCCTCCTTCACGTCGTCTTTACCTTAATAGAAAAATTAAATGTATATCCGGAGCGGCATAGCCTGTTGAACCATTTAACCCCTCATATTTATTATTAAATGATAATGTTTCAATTAAGAATGTGTATACCAACGACCGTTTTATACCTGACACGAAACTCGTCCCGCCTATAACTTCATCCATTACGGCAAGTTACGGGTTAAAATGTTTTCATACATTCTTAGAAAATGGGCCTAGGTTATCTACTTTAAAATAACTTTCCTTTTTTACATTAATTTTTAAATCAAATTTTAAGTTTAAATAATTAATATACGGATACTAATAACTTTGTGCGGATAATTCGAAAAGGTGAATTTAACAATTACCTGTACTTTGTGTGTAAACAAAATCTTTTTGTGAAAAATAGTTAAAAAGAATTTTCTTTCCATTCGAAACGATCCTCTTCCGATCAAAAAGATATTTCTAACAGTACATAACCGTCTCATAAAAAGGCCATAAGAAAACAATATTGATAATTCCCCAACTAAAAAATAAGTTCTACTGTTCCAAATCGAAAAGTAATACACGATTCGATGTCTACGACGACTGTAATAAAATTACAGTGTTTCCGATGGTAAGTTGAAACTGAACGGTTCGAAGAGAGCAAAGTACGCGAGTTACCGTTGAGGTCGGTGTTCCGCGCAAAGAACTGCTCAGGTACGGAAGTTGCGTTACACGTGTGCCTTAACCAAGTCTTAAATACGTGACGTCGGGATAATGGCGCGGGTTTCGCACTACTGAAATCCACCGTAAACCGAAGTAGCGCGAGCATAGATAATCTACTACGCATACGTGCTCAGTTTACCTACATGAAACGCGCGCAGCCACCTTATTACTCACTCAAATAAAGCACCGCTGATAAAGTTATCCCAAACAACGCTACTTCATTTTACTTTCAGTTATTACGACAGTCGCTGATACAATGGAGAGTTGCGGTAACGAATTCCGCTGTGGATAAGTAATGTCCCTAAAACGGGGCATTATTTTGTTGTAACCGGTCAGATTAATAAACCGCAAGCTTATTATGTTCCGTATCTGTAGGAGATGGATGCGTGTACAGATTGGGCTCTATACAATCTATACACACAAAAATTGGCTCAGTTTAGTAATAAAAAAGTGATTTGAGAATTGACAATTTTCGCGAATGAAGTGGAATTAAAGTGGATATAAATGACGAAATATTAATTGAAACATTTTTCATATTATTCGGTCGGAGGTTTCGGGATTTAAGGCGACGGAATATTAATGCGCTTGTAATTTCTTCGAATTGTTTTCTTTGGGCACACATTCAATATGTTGTATCGAATACTTTTCGAACGCATGGATCGACGTTATTAAGGAAATATTTACCCAACTAATGTGTATATTAAGAGTAAATACGAAATTCGAGATTAAATATTTAGACCATTTGACGTACTTTGGTGCGATGTTAAATTTAAATGCACTCAAGTGCTTTTGAAAACGATACAACTTCAAAAATTAGAGATTGAGCTTTCGAGTATTGCATAATAACGTTCTAGATATTTATTTAGATACTTCAATACTGACAGTGCAGTTGTGTTTAGGTGTCGATATTTCTAGCGGGTATTCTGAAGCTTTGCATTAAGACGAAACATCACTCGAAGTTACTAGAACTAGGGTGTTTTTTAATTACATTGTTAAAACATTACAATATAA
>JABFPB010003765.1:0-16325 GCA_022817645.1 Ceratoteleas bidentatus
AAAGATTCAAGTCGATATCTCTTATAGTTTCTGAGAAAAATCTTCGCCCGATAAAAAAAATGTGGTTTCGAGAAAAACGCGTTTAAAGTTTTGACTTTAGTTAAAACCATTTTGGGGGTTCTTACCATTAGTCAGCTATGCCAGCACCATAGAGAATTCCCTCCTCTTCCTCGAAGAAGGCATTCCGGGCAGCCTGGGCCTCTCGGGAAAAAATCGATTTTTTGAAAAAAAAAGATCGGGAATACCCCCTTAATGAAAATTAGTAACAATAAATTAAACAAAAAGACGGTTTTACACCTTTCTTGACATGCTTGCACTTAATTGGCTGTAACTTTAGTGAAGTAATGTTTATGTAACTTTCGTCATTACAAACTCTAATCCTTTAAATGAGGAAGAAATTGTTCCAAAACGAGAATTCAATCAGATGAGAATTGGAAGACCGAGGCCATTTAAAAAATGACCATTTTTTCATACATGTTTGTAAATATTACACCATTAAAAATATCGGAGTGAAGCTTTTATATAGATTGACACCTAAATATTTCACAATATACAAGAGTGAATTGTGAAATATTTTTGTGTCAATCTTGAAAAATCAACTCGTTTTTGGAGTGAAAATTGAGAGGTTAGAATTCTTTTTGCTAAAAGTATGGTTTGTTTTATCTTCATATGTATAGAAAAATCGTCGTACGTTTTTCCTCATCAAGTGTGACGATTTCTGACAAATGAAAATTAAGAACCAAGATATTTCAGTTATTAAAAAAATCAAGGGCTTTCTTCAGCATAAAATATCTTTGGTGTGGAATTTTCTGGACATTAATTTGGAGTGAAAATTTCACACTTCAAAACTTTTTAAACACCTAATTTTTAACACTATTTATTAATTTTGTTTTTTAATGCAATTTTGGGTGCGCAACTCTTTATATTAACCATCAAACTATCTTTCGTTTCGGCGTCGCCTTAAAATGCTGTCTGTGAATCTAAACTTGGTACTATTTGTATAGAAATTAATTTTTATACAAATAGTAATAAAAATCAACATTTTTAACCAAAAATTTTGTTTCGACTTTTTTGGAGAAGTCTTCTTTTCAAAATTTGGTCAAAAATCAAAACAAAGTGTCGCCGATCGGTCTTTAACCCTTTCTTGGTCCAACGTCACGAATCGTCACGAAATCTCGTGCTCCTTGCGACGTTAGACCATGAAAAGGTTAATAGGCATAAAATACTCCGTCTGACTTAAAACTTAGTGGAATAAATACATTAATGATGTTTGAAACAAGATATTTTTTTCGGTTTTTTTAGAGAAGGGTATCCCTACAAAATTTGGTCAAAAATCGCAAAAGAAATGTTGGCCCAATCGGTCTCAAAATACTGTGACTTACGATTTTAGCATAAATCGATTTTGAGACAAAAAATTTTGTTCCACCATAAAAAGGTGTTTTAAGTTAGACTTTACTGAGCTAAAGATATACAGGAAGATATGACTATTTTCACACCAAAAAAAAACTGTTTCTACTTTTTCCCCATAAAAAATGTCTTTTGTAGTAAACCATGAAAATTCCCGACTTCACATTTCCCTCCAAAAGACCAACCCCGTCTTCGGTCCCAACGAGTTGTATCCTGGAAATCCTCGGTCCTCCCCTGCAAACACCGTCGGGTCGCAATTTTGCCGCCCGTATTTAGCGCGACTCGGGGCCGCGTTACCGAAAATTCGCGCATTCCTCAGCGCCAACGCAAACAAACGTCACGCTGCCACGCCGCGAAGCCGTAAAAACAAGGCAGCGGCTAAGACAGCGTGCGTCTCCATTTTCATTCGCCTGGCAATTGTGCGATGTCATTTGCACTTTGCCGGCTCTAGCCCCGGGCATTATAATGCGCCTTATAAATCAAAATGAATGTTCGTCAGTCGCGTCGCGCTGTAACGCTGAAAAATCCATTCGCTTATCCGCGCGCGAAACGACCGACGAAACACAAAAGTCGGCTCAGGACTATCAATCTGAATTTAAGGATTCACAGTTGCGCGCCAATTCAGCATCGTTCTTCGCCCCTCGTGGCCCCCCACTTTCGCCGCCCCTGTCGCTTTTTGCTCGGAGTTTCCGCGAGAGCTTGTAGGCAAAAAATTTCGCGCAAGATGCCGAAACCATTTGCCGGGAGATAGCGCGAGGATGGATGCCCCGGGAGGAAAAAGGTGGGAATCGAAGATGGATTTACGAGGTGCTTCGCGAGTCCTTCACGCTTGACGAGGCACTGCAGGCTACGCGGGGATCGCTCCGGAATCCGCGACACTCGAGCCATCTGACACGATTATACGCACGTCGTCTTCCCCGAGCCGTTATCAGTATTGGCGCCGATGTTGACGTTGTTATTACGAACAGTATTAGGCGCCACGATACCGCGCTTTACGGCCTCATTTTGCGTTACTCTAACAAGCCAAATTTCGTATCGGTGGCGGTACACCTCGCAGGAGGTGTGGGCAATTACGCGACAAGGATTGCGAGGAAAAATCTCAAGGAGGCTACGTAGCGAAACGTTTTTTTTTTTTTGCATTTACATTTGTATAATTCACAAGTTTGAGCTTTGAAAAGAAAATATTGGTATGTTTGAATATTGTGAAAATATGGCTTAATAATATATTAACCACATCAGACATATGGGCCTTATCAGGATTTGATGTGGCAAACATCATCAGAGGATTCTTGATGAAAACCATGTAAGTTTCCAATGAGATATCCTGATAAGGCATTGAGTTGAATGTAACGGTTGTCATCGGTAAGGTCCTGATGTGGCACGCCCCTTAAGTAGCACGCCACGTCAGGGCCTCTGATGGTCCAGATCAGGTAATTTTGGAGTGGTTATGGTATGGCAACCTGATCATGGCCTTGTCGGGTTTTGGTCAGGAAACCACATCATTTGATAAGGCTAACCTTATCACATCCTTATCAGGTTATGATAAGGCAAGCCACACATATTGGGGTAATGCGACAGTCATATCGCGATGACTCATGTATAAAATGTTCCAACAACTCGGGGACAAATCAATCAAACTGAGCATCGAGAGTTCAATTCTCTTAGTCATTGTATTTTTTTCGGGAGATTGGAATCCTGATCAGGTTTCCTTATCATATCCACATCGATTCCTACCGTTACATCAGTGATGATGGCCTGATGAGATGATGTGGCATCCTGATAATCGTCCTTATTTCAGCACCATCACAATTTTTACTAAGGAATTATGATTTGTAAACAAGTTATAAGAATAATTAGCCAAATATTTCCAAATAAAACTCTAATTTATCATATATTGTATTCTATACCCCCCCTTTCCCCGCATCACACGAGTGAATATCGTTAATTTCGCGAAAGAGTAGAGTGCTCGTTGCATATTTGTTTACCACATACATCTGTGATAAATATAACATATCATTCCACAAAATTGTATATAAATAAACATGTATCTGAATAAAAACATGTCATTACACAAAATTTATTTCAAATCAATAAAAATGTACATACCTTAACACAAAATACACAACAAAGAAGGTTTGTTTATATAAAAATATAGAGTAATAACTATTAGCATGTAATTGTCAGTTTGTCAGGATGTAAACATGCGTAGACGCGCGCGCGTCGCGTTTAGATTGACAGACTCGCTCAGCCAAAACATGCAAAATCTCTTTTAAAATCAAGTTTTTATTTCAAAATACACATAAACAGTGACGCTTGTGCATATTTTTATTGGAAAATTGTCCAATTAACAAAGTCGTGAAAGAAAATAAAAACCTTGTTAAATTTTGACCGATTGATGGCGACACCCTCTGCAATTCGAGAGGGATTTTTTTCCTGGTTAATTAATTTTAGAGCCGACGCGATCACCAAACTTCAGTGGATTGTCGGATTTAAATTGTGGACTGTATTGTTCGGTCTAAATTGACCTTTTCTTTTTATACTTTAAATTTCCAAATTCAAATAAGATCGGTCAATTGTTTATTATTGCCGAAAAGCCCAAGGACATTTGGGAAGCACAGAGCGCACGAATAACTTGAAAATATTAGACCATTGCTTGTTATTGAATAGATCCCTGCATCGATCTTTAAATGTATGTTTGTTCTAATGTATGTTTGTTCTTCTATTAGTTTTTGTTTTGAATAGCGTAAAAACTTATTTAGTTTTGGTAAGGGCGTTTTTTCCCATATTTTTTTACGTTGTCTGAAACATCACAAAAATGTGTGTAAAAAAGTAAAGGTGAAAAAATGTGCGTCTCAATTACCTTTGATTTTTGCTATCTAGGTTTGCATACGTGAATGCAATTTACCTGTAACAAAAAATATAATTGCATCAGTTAAAACACATTCACCTATGATAAAATGAATTTATGTGGATATTCAACTACGTTACTGAGTGAATATTTGAAATGATTATTTTAACAATAAAATTACCGTTATTCTATGTAAGAATCAAGTATATCGATGATAAATATTATTTGTATGGTGTGATTCAAATTGGTTTATGAATTCTAATTTTGAGGTTAGATCTCGAAACAAATTTGCAGCATCGCCTGCAAAAAAATTACCATTAACGACCTAACTGAAAAATGTAATTTATTTTTTTACAAAAATTTCAATTTGTTTCTGTTAAATTGCATTAAGTAATTATAAATTACATTAAATTACATTAATTTTGCCAAATGTTTGTGAATATTTTTCTCATCAGCAAAATTGGACTGCAGTTTCATGATACTTCATACAACCAAAACGCTCGATGCGGTTTTTTTGTGTTATAACAAAAAGCGTTCTTGTTATAACTGAATTGCTTTTTTAATCTTTTCGATAACTATTTAATTTCCTTTGTTAGCACAGTTGCTGATATATTTTACAATTTCAAATAAACATACACTGAGAGAAATTTCAAGTGAATAAAGCGTGGCAATCCACGTTTTATTCACGTGAAATAAGTATAAACTACGTTCCTGTGAAATCCACTGGGCAATCGCTCCAACCCAACGGGATAATCGCAGTGCGCATGACAGTGCTGCACCTTTCCCACCGGATTATCCCGTGAGTCGCATGCGATTTTAGCGTGGTTGTCTGGTGAAAACTGTTCACGTGATAATCACTTGGAATTTCTCTCAGTGTACCGTCCAATTCCTAAAACAAATAAAGATGCCCCAATATTTTTCTCTTCATTTTTCATGGAAAATTACTTTTGGCTGTTAGTAACTTTGCGACAGCAGCATTTAATTCTTGTAACTTTTAATATCGAACTTGTATATAAAATGAGCCGATACAAATTGCCAGATGTTGATAAAAAATGTTTCAGTTAATAAGACCGCTTTTGATAAAGTTTTGATCATTTTTGTATGATCAAAAACTTAAATGAAAAAGTCTTTCACGGGGAGAAAAATGTTATTAAACCAATAAGAAACACGTAACAGAAGACAAAATCTTGATGCAAAAGAAGACACAATCTTGATATAACACTCTCGATTCGTCTGCGAGGTTGTTTATCAACACATAAAGTTGATAATGTTTATCACTAGGGCTAGAACTTCGAAAACTTCGAAATTTCACAACTTTTTTTACAAGTAATTAAACCATTAGGCATCGAATCTAGGGCTAGAACTACAAAAACTTCGAAAACCTCGAAATTTCTAAAACTTCGAAAACTTCAAAAACTTCCAAAACATCGAAGTTAACTTCGAATAATTCGAATATTCGAGGTTCAAAAAAAAGTGTCGAAGTTCTAGCCCTAGCACATTATGTTTACCAACACATAATGTTGACAATGTTTATCAACAGATAATGTTGATAATGTTTATCAACAAATAATGCTGATAATTTTTATCAACACATAATGTTCATCTGAAAGGAATACGGTGTTGTCTCAAGAGATATCAATGTTCTTAGTTTAGTACGAGACTGCACAGGAAAACAAAGTGTCTTCGAAAAAAACGTTTAGACTCTTTCAGTAGCTTTTTCATCAAAAAATAACTTCGTTTGAGACATTTTTCATGTCTTTTCTCCAAAAACGTCTTAAAATAAGACACCTGTTTTTGTAGTGTGCTGTTGGTTCAAGGGCCTTTTTTCTCCCCGTGTAATTTAGAGTCTGCTGCAATTGATACATTTCTATCAATAATTAAAATTTTTCACCGAGAATGGAATCCGATAACAGTAGCTGGAATGTCCATTCAAATACATATAAGAGGAAATCTGGTAACCATAGGTTAACAGATTTTCAAACCGATTTTTCATCGCATTCAATGTTTTTAGGTTATGGTTTTCAGCCGAGCATGAGCCGATATCTACTTACGATTACCAGATTCTTCTTAGAGTCAATACCTAGCATATAGAGTATTTTTAGAACACAGCAGATCCAAATATTACTGTTAACTGAGTAAACATGTTTAAATAAACAACGAATCTACGAATCCTTTTGGATAGGACAATACAAACTCCTCGTCGATCATTTGCTCTATATTGCTTCTTAGTGCTTGTTTCTGCCGTTAATCGTGTGTACATATGCATCTTCATCGCACTATCTCGCTCCATCTCTCCCCTGAGAAAGATTAGTCGTTCGCGATTTATCTCGGAATAGCTCCACGGGATTATAGGATATTAATGTTAACGCTTTAACTCCCGGTAATATAAGTATCTATTTACAGTCTGTCGACGCGAAATTAAAGTTCCAGTGGATTAGAAGGCTGAAGAAGTGAGCGCTAATTTATCGCCGGCAATTTGATGCAAACATTTATGTTTCCGTAATTAATCGGCACGAACGGCTCATCCGTCTTGTATAAACGCCGGATACAAGTCGAAAAGAAACTCCATCAAAGCAACCGAAAGCCGGTAAACGTTCACCTGAAAAATTGACCATCCGAATTCCAATAGTGCTCGCGAGCAAGTTCCATCAATTCCGCCATAAACAACTTCGCACAGCAAACCGTCCATCAAATCGACGTACAAAAACGCCATGCGAAATTGCAAAACGCGATCTTTCGGCAACAAGTGAAAGTTAACACTACCTTGATATAACTTGGTGGTCGAAATTTCCTTAATTTATAGTCGATTTTACCATACCACATTGTGCCTTTTTTGAAAAACTCACTATAACTTACCGTACTAAATGGTAAAAATTCTTCAAAGTTACAATAATATTTTTAAAGAATTCCCTATACGTCGCGAATGCCGGTATGGTAAAATCTACTCTGAACAATAGACCAGTTTTCTCAGTGTATTTCAGGGTTTTTCCCTCGGTTCCAAAGTGACTCAGTTTTTAATGCGAAGTAGAACGTAAACTAATATATTTATAAAAAGGCCTGCACTTCGTCGGAAACAAGTACAAAACGGGCTTTGTAAGGAAAATCGATGTCCCGTGACGGTACGAGCCCCTTTTCTAAGCCTTTCCGCACATCGCGCTTTATGCAGAAGAATATTAAAGTCTCTTTTCGCCGCTGAGGGCGAGACTTGATTAAGTGAAAAATAATTCAGTTTCTTTGAAGAGGCCCTCGTTCGTCGCGTAAACGGCGCTCTTTAAAACCGCTGGCGGACCCGAAGGTGACGTTACAAGGCAGCCATTCAAATTGCGCCAACTTAATGAATCGGACAATTAGTTTAACAACCCGCCGCAGTTCGCTTCCTTCCGTCTTTTTTCGCGAGTCTTCTTCCGCGGATGAAGTTTCGTCGCCGCTGGGGCAACTTGGAAACATTGTCCGGTCATTTTTATACGTTGAAAAGGTCTATTACAGAGTTCTTCTTATGTATCACAGAAAAACAGGTGTTGCGTTATAATTTCTAGGGAAAAATGTAACTGATATTATCAAAGGTTTAACTTTTTAGATAATCTCTATGACTGATAATGGTACAACTGAATTGTATAAACATGATTAGATTAACCTGAAACATAAATATGATGTGTTCAGAATTGTGCTAATCTGCACTAAAACTAAAAATCGTCGGAGTTGGAACTACTTCATTTAGGAGTTGAAAGAGGGTTAATAGTTGTTTTAACTCCAATTTGGAGTAAAACAAGGGTAAACCGTTGTTTCAACTACAATTCGAGTTATTTTGAAGGACAATCAACCCCCATTCAATCGACACCCATTCAACTTTCATGCGAATTTCACAAATCCAGGCCGGATTCTTCGAAAAACTTCTGAGTCACGCTCACCGAGACATTTGGAAAAAGCTGTTTGTGACTTCGACACAGTTGTAACTCGGCGCCAATGTTGCTTCTCCGCCGTATCCCGGAATTTCCGCAACGATTTCTGCGGCGAAACGTCGTTGCGTCGTATCGGCGATGCAGTCGCCGATATCGGCCGAGCGCAAAAGCGAAATTTCAAAGCAATGAGCGTCGAAGACAATCCCGCAGCGGCGTACGTATCACGGAATGGAATTACAATAGTTAAGACCGCGCCAGGCATTAGGATTGGAAATCGCAATCCGGCGTAAATGTTTCCCCCTGGAATCGATAACGCCCGTAACCAGATACGACTACAAATCCATCATGTCATCGTGAAATATTTAATGTCGCAGGATCTGACGTTTGAATCCGGGCCGGGTAACCACGAATGGAATTTTCGAGCGATTGATGGATTACGATTGTTTCGATAATGCCGACGCTTTAAAAGATAACATTTCTGCCAACAAAAGCTTTTTCCGCTGAATCGACGACCGCGCAATTACAG
Source organism: Ceratoteleas bidentatus (assembly GCA_022817645.1). Classification (NCBI taxonomy): domain Eukaryota; kingdom Metazoa; phylum Arthropoda; class Insecta; order Hymenoptera; family Scelionidae; genus Ceratoteleas; species Ceratoteleas bidentatus. The sequence continues at coordinate 8,681 of JABFPB010003765.1, forward strand.
CCAATCGACACGTGACTTTCAGAGTCGAAGCATTTTTTTACACATGTGGTTGTAGTTTGCGTTTATTTATTCAGTACGAGGCATATTCCGTAGAGTACCGCAGGTGTATATCGATAGTAAAAAAGAAGAATTAGAATTATCTAATTGAAATGTTTCTTCATATTTACAAAATTTACGACTTTTTCCAATAGTGTTTATATTTTTTACATCTTTAGCATTAATTTGTGTTAATAATTTTTTTTATTTTCACTTAGAATTTGTTCCAAGTCAAAATATTCCATGTTATATTTTTTATTAAACACTGGATAATATATTATTTAAAAAATCATTTAGAAACATCATCCTGAAGAGGTTAGGAAAAACACATAGATTTTTAGAAATCTATATGTTTGCACAAAATGTTGTTTAACGAATTGTCATAACATTTGTCAAAGACCCGTTAAATTGCCCTCTTTTCCGGGGTAAAATGAATCTGTTCCTAATGACTAGGTCCAATTACAGAGTTTCGATCGGAATGTGGCAAAATCAATTACCTTACATAATGAGTAACCTATTAACAGATGTGTGATAATTTAGATGACAATTATTCAGTTACTCGCACAACGAAACAACGGAGTGTTTCGAATACTTCAATTAGATGCAATTAAACTAGTACGTAAATCCTATTAGCCAATCAAAAGTAGTCGAAATATTGCATTAGTGGAATTCGATTTGTGTAATTGACGATGACCGTGTCAATTTGGTAAATAATGTTCAACTATTGCTCGTTGTGATTCGCAATTGATTCAATTACGAAAATGTCCATATTTATGTACAATGTCACTGCCTTTTGAAAGCTGCGATTTCCGATGAAATAGAATTTCTAACCAGTTAAATCCATCGACTGAAGAGGATAAAGTTTCAAAAGACTGAAACAATCAAAAAATATTTCTAATTTGGGCCAGTTTAGAAAAGTTATTTTTTTAGATGAACTTCCAATGTCAGACTGATAATAAAATATTAATAAAATCTTTCGCCAAAAATCGGCTTTCGATTAAGACGTGTTCAAAGAGTCGGGGTTTAAACTTATTTTTGTACGTAAAATGGTGAATCGAATTTCCGTGAAACGTGTTTTTTAAAAAGTGCCTCGGTCGGAGGAGAATTCAATTTCGATAGCGGAACAGGAAATATCAGAACACAATATTGAAAATTGTTTGAGTTATCAGAGCGACACAAACAAATAATGCGGTTTCGAGAAAAACGCGACAAAAGTTTTACAACGGTATCTTTCATAAATGCATTTTTTGTTCAACCTGAACGGATTTTTGGCAAATAACTCTCAATATTCACTCACATTTGTTACGCGATTTTGATATTTTATTCCATTAATCAAAATTTTCATAAATTTATATTAATGAAATGTATATTATGTAAGGTAACTGATTTTGCCACATTCCGATCGAAACTCTGTTTTTCAAGGCTAAAAAATTCACTTTAAATAATAAAATATTTAACATATTTTTATAAGTATTCATAAATCGCTTAATAATTTTGTTGTTACTTTGTAACCACTCACAATCAAGAATCAAGTGGATCGTTATTTTATCGAACAACTTCATTAAAATTCTGATTTTAGATGCAATTCATTATACTGTGCACAATGTTTGATAAAACGATTTAGCAACATTGTAATTTAGGTTAATTCAGAATGGTTATCAGACTTCCATAATCAAGTCCCGATCCGGTTGCATTTATAATCTTATCGCCTTTTACATAATTTGGTAATATTGTTAATTAAGTACGTCGACTTGAATGGGATACAGGGAGGAATATGGATTGCAGTAAAGGTCGAATGTTAAGCTTTCCCTTATATGCTGACGTTATTATGAATCGCCTGAAACATTTATAGGAAACGAAGTGTCCCCTATATGTGATATACTGCTGTCCCAAAGAAAAAGACACGTAAGTCCCATTTTTGTTGAAAATCAGATTTTCATACAAAAATGTTCTCAAGAAAAAACTGCAACTAATTGTGCAAATGCATATTGAAAATAATCTTTAAATAATTCTAAAATTAATCACATAATCTGTACAGGTGTCTGTTCTATCATGTAAATACGGAAAATATTAACCGCAAAGTCACTTACGATCTTAACAGAAAAATAATGTACTTTTTTCCACGCGGGTACACTCCGAGACATAATCGTAGATAATTTGTGATCATAATTCCACGTAATCGCTGTATGATATCGTTTTTGACACTTTTCTAATAATTGAGGAATCACAAAATTATCGTAATATGATTAAAAATGACTTTTTTTATCTCAATATGATACTTAAATGACTTAACAAGCACTTTGCGAAAAAAGGTACAAATTGTGGAATTACGATCCGTACGTTTATCGTTTTTGAAACTTTTATGGAACTATTTTGGGAAGAAAAAAATACATAAAAGTTGCATAAAATTCCACAATAGCTTTTAATTCAATTCATTTTGCTTCCACCGAAACTGAAAATACGATATCGAACCAACAAACCATTCAGTTTTGAAAAACAACTCGAAATAGAACGAACCATATCCCGAATCAATGAAATAATTCATTTGAAAATAAAATAGCATTTAGATTTCGAATTTAGTAATTAGTATAAACAAAATTACTTTACAAAATGGAAGACACTGTTTTCGGTCCGTGCAATTCAAGCTCGTCACCCAATGTGACTGCGACCGAGAATTCAAAACCCGCTTAATTCTCTCCCTTCGGTATCCGCGTTTAAATCAATCATTATTCAACGAGCAATAAGGAATTCGCTGGAAAGCGCCTCTTTCGCGGAAATTTCGTTCCGTGACCGCTTCCATTCACTCAAAAACCTCGAATGAAAAATACTTCTGTAAAATTCGTTCGCTTTTTTCAGTGGAATAACTGGATAAATGCATTGTGTAAATAATGGTACGATTTGTATGTAATTCTATAAACTCATTTTTTTATTTTTTTTTTTTTTTACTTTTAAATATTTCTGTATTTTTATTACTTTTAAATACTCATGATGATTATCTATTGGAGATACCAGAATTCTGGTATCTCTACACCAACTGTTTCTAAACGCAGTTTCCGACACGAGAAGCCTCACCACCTCCAATCGCTCGAAAGCTAAGAAGTAAAGCGGAAAAGCTCTCGAGCTCGCGGGTGCCTCGTTCGACTGGCTTTAATATGCCGTGGCGCTAATGTACGGGAGATTTCTCGACGTAATAAAACGCCGGCGCGACCGCGGCGCTGCTAAATTATACATACATGCGCGCACACGTACGGGGCATTTGCCCGTAAAGTCAGGCCGAGAATACAGTCACAGCGCCTAGCGGAAATTGACCAAAGTACATCGCCCGAATTGCGAGAATTATGGAAATTCGGCCCGGAGCTCGGCATTGAAATTTGATGGAAGCCCCAAAATTTGCCGGCCAATTGGACACGCTTGCATGCGCGCATCGTTTTTACAAATCTCACACTCTAAAACAGATCAGGCTAACAATTTAATCTCCTAAATATGAATCTTCCAGAGTTGTAACCGCAACTACTCATTAATAAAAAATACTGCGTTAATGTGAAACAACATACCCTGAAAATAAGTTCTTCGTGAAATGGAGTTATAATAGTCGATACTAATGTGTCATGAAATATTTTTATTAGAGAGGTACTCACTATTTTCAGTGGAAATGTGTTTAATAGAAATGAGTAAAATTCAATAGATATTGTGAGAATGATACGTTTTAATTGAGAATCGGTGGACAGAAAAGTTATATTATTATACTTAAAGTAAATAACGATTCTATTCATATTCGATCAATAGTTTTCATTTTGCTAAAGTTTACATAATGCGTTATATGCATTAAATCACTTACTCTATCCAATATTTCGATACCTATTTTATTTACATTGCCCCTTGTAATACTTATTGCATGTATATTTATATAACATATTTTTATTACATCTATATTGTATATTATATCTAGTACAATTTGTATTAAAATATATTACACAAGAAAAATATGTGTTAGAATTCTGCGATTATTATAACTGCCTATTTCACCTACTACTATAAAAATATGATAGTTGGTGTTCAGAAGAAACTTTTTTATGCTGAGGAAACTTTTTAGTAGATTTTACTCTTATTTTTTTTCTTTTTTATCATAAGAGGAAATATTCTCAGATCAATATCAAGTGGAAAATGATAGAACCACAGATGATTCGAACACTCTTTTCACTATCAGTAAACTCTATACAGTGCACGAATCGCGCATGCGCAAAGGCCCGCGATGGAACGCGCGAAATTGGATTTCTCGTTGGCTAACGATTACGGCACGACGCGTCCGTAATATTGTCCGAGTTACGACTTTTATTGTTACCGCGAGTCGTAAATCAGCGCGCAAATTTGGGCGCCGGGCTTTTTCGGCGCGCGCCACTGAAACCATTCCTCGAGGTTATGCGCGCGCGAACAAACGCACCGAGACAAACGACGTCATTTTTGTTCGGCGCCCGAGTTTCGCGTTTAATGAACGGGACAATGGTCATTTCGGCCGACGCCCGGGAATTACGATATTGTTATGGCATTTTACGGTTGCGGACGTATGCCCGAGCGACGTGTGTGCACGCGCTTTCAGTTGGCTTTTATGGCGCCGGAGACAATGTTAACGTATCGAGGGTAATTTAGGACACTCGCGGACTGTTGTAAGTTAAAAAGGTAACGCGAGATTCAAACGCGCCAGCGGGAAAAAAATTCATTGCGCAGCAGAAATGAACGGTTTTTCCGGCGACAATTGGTTACATCAAAGCCAGTTCAAGGATGAGAGAGATTTATGAGAAATATTATCTTTATGGAAAACGAGACAAAAAGTATGTGTAATTCTTGTTCAAAATGCCAGGCTATCTCCAGGTTTTCCAGGTATATTTCATTTTTTTAAGTTTAAGTTTTTTATTTTTTTGTAGTTATGTAATATCCTACACAATAAGGATGAAAATGATATTTTTCATCCGCAATTATAAAAAAATGCTCTTCACTAAAATTAATTGCTTGATGTAAAAACTGAGCCGAGGCACCAGATCCTCAATAACCTTACAGTTTTTGCCGACGTGGCTATTTTGGCCAATTTAACAAAAATTTTGCATGTTTGTCATTTTTAATTTTTCCGTAGAAGGCGAGGTTTTTTGGTACTCGGTTAGTAGTAGGAAACCGATTTTTATGTACAACTCATGATTGAAAAGAGACATTAATATGAAATCAGGCCTGCAATGTCACATTTACATCACACTGAGGGGGAAATTGTACCATAAATGCCCCACAATCCATTTTTGAGTTTGTGGCTGTAACTTTAGTTAATAAACGCTTATTGCAAATATTATTTATGCGAGCACTAATTTACTCAGTCAGGATTAAAACGTACAAAACCGGAAGTTAACAGGATGATCATTGAACTGAAAGCAGGCCATTATTTTTAAGATGATCAGTTATTAATATTTGTTCGTACATGTTTAGTTAACTATTGATTTTCAAACAAGTTTAATTGAACATCTTCATAATAAACAGCTAACGCTATCATATTCAAAAACGACAAAAAAAGTAAATTGCTGAAAATAAAATTGCAGTGTCTCTTCAAATTTAGAATATTTTAATTTTTCAAAAGGATGGTTTCAAATGATATACAAAAAATCCACTTAAATCATAAATTATCCATCGATATATATATTTTAATATGCTGAAAAGGTTTTTAATTCTCTGAAATGCATAAAGCTTTTCGTTATTGGGTAAATATTACATCAGTGTCGCACGATTCAATCATTCGTGGAATGCTATTACTAACTCGATTGTTAGTATTGTTCAATTATTTTATTTCTAAAATAACGAACTTATTGATTCAGACAAATATTATCTTGGTATTTGCGAAAAAAAAATTATTTCAATAAAAACTCATCATTACTTTGCAGAGAATTGTTTTGTAGTCATTGCCAATGATTACACCGAGGAAAAAAACTAGTAAAAATTACTATTTAACAGTGACGCTGGGATACTAACGACAATGAAAAAAATTGTATTGTAAAAAACAGTAAAATTTACTGTTGAAACAATTCAATTTACTGTTTCAACAGTAAATTACCGTTGAAACAATACAATTTACTGTTTCGACTGCAAATTGTACTGTTTTTTTATTTCTCTCTCTCAGTAAGAGAGATAAAAAGTTTTTCTTTTTGTCTTAGAGTAATTTTTACAATTTCATCAATCGAAGTATTTTTTGCGACTCCCTCCGCCAATGTAAAAAAATACGAAATTGATTGTTCGAGAAAGTCAAAATTTGTTTCTTTTATATTTTTCGTATTGCAACTGAACAACATTTTTTCTACCCGCTGCCTATCTGTATTAATCCATATAATGGAAAATTCATTAAAGTACTTTTTGTCCCATTCCGACATTTCTTTAATTCAGAAAGTGTAACTTCCTCCAGTTACATATTTGGCAACCAGATGTCATATTGAAATATCTTAGACCCCAATACGATCTCGTAAATTTTCCTTCCACTGTAAAGTGCGTCGATGCCAATCTTTCCTGAAAATCTGAAGGAAAATCCTCGCAGTTTCCGATATGCAAAAATATCTCACGCAAACGCATTTTAACAGCTTGTCATTAAGACGACTCCGGAATAAAAGTTCAGAAAAAAATCGCGCCCGCGATGACGAGATTCATGATCCGACGCAATCCGAGCGTTAGATGACCTTATCGTCGAGTACCGCGGGTGCCATGTTCAAAAGATGTCATTTTTTCATTGCAAGTCATTTTTCATTGAATTTTAAAATAATCCCCGAAACCAAACCCTCTTTTCTGAAAGTGAAAATAGGAGATCGATTCTGGATTGAAATTACCTTTCAACCGCCATAACTTTTATCCGGTTCGACATTGTTCAAATTATTTCGACGCTTCAGTAACTTTCTGTTGCATTTGTCTGTGACAGTTAAGAAACACGTATTTCAAATGTGTTTAATACAGATTCGAAACAAAGTTTCGAAATATGTATATCAGATACATGAGATATTAATAGGATGTACAAATTTATTCAATATTAAAATGTGGGACGCGTGGGACATGAAATGATTTTCATGTTGGAGGTAATTGAAATTTCAGTCACATGCGCTGTAAAACCTTTGCGATCACAATCGATACCTCGAATCATAGCATTCAACTTTTATGACATTTTTATGAGGCACCTTAATAATGCAAACAGCACAGCGTTTCAACATAAACTGGACGTGTTCACTTATAAAACTAGGCTCAACTTCAGATTTAAGGTTTTTTTTACGATTATTCGCTATTTCCTTGAAATCGTGAAATTACAATTTTAGCCCAATATTTCAGACACTATACATTATTACAAATATGCAACAACATTTTTTTGACAAAAACGTAATATAATATTGGGTATTATGGCATATAGCCATATTACCCAATATTTTCGTTGTTTACCCAGTTACGATTCAATGTTTTAAACATAATTTTTCTTGACATTCTATCACCGCTAAAACATAATAAAGTGTCTTAATTTCAGACATTTTTTGTAGACATTTTTAAGACGTCTTACAAAAGTGTCTTAAAATAAGACATATTACGTCTTAATTTAAGACATTTT
>JABFPB010003766.1:0-16323 GCA_022817645.1 Ceratoteleas bidentatus
CTCGGCTTCGCCTCGTTCCGGAAGTTCATTCGTTTCGAAATACGAAATTCCCTCCCTAGTGGTGTAATGTACTATTTTTACACTAACTTCCTGTAAGAAACAAGAAGTTAGTTACAAATTATTTGAAATTTATTGTAAATTATTTGTAAAAATTACAAATAATTAAATAAAATAATAAATAAATTAAAAACAAATAATGCATTTAAAATAAATCATAATTTGATTGTATTTCATTCGAACTCAACTCACCCTATTCCATTCCAAATGAGAAAGGCTAGCAAGTTTAGCCAAGTGAAGATGGAGAAATTGAAAAATAGGATTACGTAACCTAAAAATAGTATATTTTTCGTTACAATTCAATACAATCTTACATGTAATGTTAAGACAAATTAAGTTCTTTTTTAAACTTAAAATCTTACCCCAATATTTACAAAAGTTTGATTCCGGTATTAATCGGAAATGAACCAAAGACATACAGAAGAAAGTCATGAAGTAACTAAATGAATGCTGGAGTAAACATCTCCCGTATAAATTGTTAAAAGACGGCACAACAATATTAACAACCATAGTTATCAAAATGAAAACACAACTGGTAAGTAATAACGTTCCTCTGGTAATTAAACTGCAAAAAATTGTTCAAAATAATTAGTAAACATATACAAACTTTGAAAAAACCTTAAAAATTATTTGAAATGTAAAATAAACTAAAATAAAAAATGTAAAAAGATAAATAATATCTTTCTGTAATGTGTAGTATTTAATTTTCAATTTCTCGTCCCATCAGTTCACATATTTAAATTTTACTTATTTTACCAATTTTACTTACACACTAGTCAACGTTTTATCCTTCAAAGATATGCAAACATAAGGTACTATATTTTCAGGATAATTGTAACTATTATTTGGGGCATTCTCATCAATTACATCCAAACAATATCTATGTGGTTTATACATTTTTCTATGATCTTTGACAAAAACATGTCCAACCGGGGATATGTGCCAAGGCTGTTTAATTAGGTATTTTTGCTCACAGTGGTCGAAGCCTGAAGTTAGTCCGTAATCTGAAACAATCAATTTTGATAATAACAAAAATAAAAAATAAAAAATGTTCAAAACAGCAACAATAGTATAATTAAACCAAAAAATGACGAAGATGATAATACCTTCTTTTTTAGAAATGGTTGTTATGACATTCTTCAAAGCAGGCAATTTACTGTTCATGATAATTTCATGAAAACTTCGTTTGGTTGGAAAGGTTTCGGATATTTCGTCTTTTTTTAATGCAACAGTGTAGTTGTTAGATGTGCATTTGCTCAGACAAATGTGAGTTTCGCAAAACTTTTTGGAAAAGCATTTCCGAATCACCATCGTCGAATCAGAACTTTGGTCAATGCAAAATTCATTCTCGTTTGGAAGTTCGATAGTGACACCTGTTTTGTGTTTCAGCAGCTTTACATTCTGTAATTAGATCACATTCAAAATCTGATTTTTCTGCAATTTGGTCAATGAAATTTCATTTGCATTCATAGATAAAATAGTACAATGTGCCACAAGGACAGAAAGTGGCTACTTTCCGCCCGGTACCAAGGGCAGAAAGTAACTACTTTCCACCCGATATTAAGGGAAGAAAGTAACTACTTTCTGCTCGAGGTATAGCGTGGAAAGTAGTTACTTTCCGCCCTCGTTATAGGGCAGAAAGTTATTACTTCCCTAGGGAGGAAATTAACAACTTTCCGCCCGTCCGAAGTATAGGTCGAAAAGTGAGTTCTTTCGGTGCATGTGATAACAAAATGTTTTTTACCTGTTTCTTACTACGACCAACGATTATGGGTTGTAAAATCACATTATAATCCACTGTCACTTCTGAACATTCGAAGTAGCCTGTGACAAGTTCGACTTGAAAAATCGAACTTAATCTACAAGCTAATTGTTCTAAAACTTTCGGTCCTGGATCACATCTCCTCAAAGTGTAGTTAAAAATTTCGTTTTCAGCGCAACAGGTTCTAATTTTGACAGGAATTTTTGGAATCTCACTCTGGGATTGAGTAGAGTTTTGTACATTTACCGAAGAAATTGAAATGTTTAAAGATACTGACTGGTTTTCCACGATACAATGATCCGTTTCATTTAGTTGTTGAGTGTGAACGTAGGTAATGAAGAAGTGACAGGATAGAGCAAAAACTAGTACTTTGTAACGAGACATTTTGTAACATCAGGCTAACACTTTTCGACTAAAATGCATTACTGAGTTTTGATTATTTCTGTGTAGGCCTCTTGTCTCCTTGCCACGATAAATAGTTTTGTGTTTAATGAGAAACAGAACGTATTAAAACATTTCTCTTATCTCCTCCAAGCGATTTTTCGATAAATTAAATGCTTTGAGAAATGTTAAGATGTATTCGAAAAAAAGAAATTATTGTGTTTGCGTTTCGTCAAAATAATATTACGGGACAAAAAATGCATGGAGATTAGAAGGACTGAAATGAAAGGGAAATTTAGTGAGAATCTAGTTATCAGGATTAATAATAGTAACAATTTTTATTTTTAAGTTTCTTTATACGGTATCTATAGTCTACATTCAGTCATTTTTATCATTAGTCATTCATCTTTTTAATCCTTTAAAAATGGATAAAATAATGAAAAATAATTGTATTGTGGTTTCGCAAATTTTCAGCGGTTTTGAATCATATCAAAACTGAAAAATGAAATTTTCTCTATGTTGTTCTTAAAGGTACATATCTCTACAATACTATTCCACATTCAAACCTATTTCACAACATTCTACACAAAAAATATCAATATACATACATATATATAAAACTAGTAACTTTGTACGCCTCACTTCGCAACGTATAAACATGATTAATTCTTCCTAACCTTGAATATTAAATTTAGAGATTTACTAATTTTTCGATTAACTATTTTACAATTGATATTATTTATCTACAATAAGAAACATGATATGGAGAGATTTTGATAACCACATTGAGTTAGTATCATAGTGACTACTGAAGTCAAATTAAACTGGATCACAAAACAATGAGAAAACTGCGATAACTTTTACTATCTGATTTTAAAAACGAAAAATATTAAATAGATCACATATATCTGCCACATATATAATATATACATATTCAATTTTTTTACCTTCTACTTAATTATAAGCGACATAAAGTACGAAAAAAAAACTTTAGTCTTTAGACATTTACAGTTAATTTAAACTTACGTTTATTTTGTAAACGTGTTAAATTGTAAAATTAATATCGTTAAATTTTGTTAAAAATTAAAACTGTTAAATTGATAAATTTGGTTAAACACCTGATTAAGTGCTTTTACGCTATCTTAAATTTCTTTTGTCAGAAAATCCTCAGTACTTTCACTATCTTGAACTGGAAGATGGATTCATGTGTGAGGTTTCTGTTAGGCTTATCCAAGCTTCCTTGGGTTTCGATCTCCAAGCTTTCCTGAAGTCATTTAGAACTTTTCTTTTGAAAGTGAGGATAACGAAGAGTACCACTCCTTGCAGATTATTCAGTACTTTCATTATAGTCAGAAACTTTCCAAAACCTCCGTCAAATGCACTATCGTGGATGTGCCATAAACTTGACGATAGAGCATCGAAAATTAAGGGCACTCCCATTACAAAGAGTAACTTTAAGTTGATATAAAATCTGAAAATAGATTCAAATGTTATAATATATTTAAATATTAATTTAAAGTGATTAGCTTATTAAAAAAATCAAATAAAATAATAATAATAATAATAAAAAGACTAAAAAATGAAAAATCTTAATTTAAGATTTGAAAATACTAACTGCTTTTTGTAAACGTTTCTCTGATTCATGTCCGATTTCTTATTCAGGAAGCTTTGTACCTGAATGTTTACTTTGTTATAATTAATAAAAGTCCAGGTGAAAAAAATGATATTGATAAATAAAAACACTGAAGTGGGTAGAGTGAAGTACAAAAATGCACCAACGTTGTCAATTCCTGCAAAAATTATTAAATATGAATATTTCGATAAAATTTAGGTATCATTTAGTTTTGGATAATAATCCAGATAATTTAACAAAATTGTATTTTTTGATATTTAGCAAAATAAATTTTATATATGTAGTAACAGGTTTAAATCTATATATCTTACTTGCAAACCAACATTGCTGTTTATCAATCACTGGCAAAAAATAGTAATCAAAAGGTTTTGTCAAATTCAATATGATTATGACTATCACGATTACTGATGGAATACCCCAAGCATAAAAACAAAACTTGTAAAAAGTACTCCGATCATTCAGTTTGTCTACAGCTAACTTCACTCGTAAAGCTTTCCTGCAAAAAAACAATCTTTTGTTACAAAAATGATTGTATCAAAATAAAATTATTTTATAGTAATTAAAATTAAATTTACCCAATTCCATTCCATATGAGAAAAGCGAGCAAATTCAGCCAAGTAAAAATGCCCAAATGGAAAAATAGGATTAGGTATCCTGAAAATTGAAACGTTTTTATTACAGTTTTAGCCTATAATAACTAATATTACATGCCAAATTTAATTCATTTTTTAATGCAGAAAATCTCACCCCAATATTTACAAAAGTTTGATTCTGGAATCAAGCGGAAATGCGTGAATGTCATACAGAAGAAAGTTAGGAAATAACATAAACAATGCTGGAACAGACACCTCCCATACAAATTGTTAAACGATGGCACGACAATAATAATGGTCATAGTCATCAAAATGAAGATACAACTGGTAGTCGTTAATAATCCTCTAATCGCTGAGCTGCAAAATAGTATTTGAAATAATTAATAGAAATTGCAGTTTAGGTTACTTTGATATTGTTAGAAAATTATTCTACAAGCTATGAAAAATTGGATATAATATCTTTTTTAGATATATTTTGTTAAACTAACAAAAACAATTCAGTTTCTATTTTTACTGTAAAATACATTTTTATTTTATTGTATAATTTAATAAAATTATTATACACATTAAATATAAATGTTATATTATAAATAAGAAATTTGTATAAATAAAAAAAATTATAATGAATAATAAAAAATAATTTTAAAAATTGTTATAAAATATATAACAATTTTTAAAGAGCAAACTTTAAAGAGCACTGTAAATTTTTTTACAATGTGCAAAGAAGATGAACTTTTTAAAGTGCAAGGCATTTCTTTTAGAATAAGATTAATTTGAGATTATATTTTTATAGTGATTATCATTCAGAGATCTTTCAGATATTAAACCATTCGAATTATAATGCAGAATGTGAATGCATGATTTTAATTGTAAAATTATTTGTAGGTCTGACTTCATACTAACACCGTCGTCAATGATTTATCTTTGAGCACTATGCAAACGTAAGTTACAATATTTTCAGGAAAATTGTAACTGTTATTCGCAGCACTTTCATCAATTGTATCCAAACAATAACGATGAGGTCTGTACTTCTTTCTATGATCTTTGACAAAAATGTATAGTTCAGGTGACATGTGCCAGTACTTTTTTACCAAATACTTCTTTTCGCAATGGTCAAATCCTATACTTAGGCCATAATCTGAAAAGGTAAATTTTGTTAAATATAAAAAACCAAAATGACTTAATGAAATTTTACTATAAAATGTGACTGCAAATAAACATTCAATAAAAATAATTTATTTTAATAAACAAATAACCCGTTTTTTACCTTCTCTTTTAGTGATGCTTTTCCTAGCAGCTTTCAAAAAAGACACGTTACTCTTCATTATAGTTTCATGAAAATTTCGTTTGGCTGGAAAGGTTTCTGATATTTCGTCATTTTTTAATCCAACGCTGTAGTCAGAAGAAGTGCATTTGCTCAGACAAATATGAGTTTCGCAAAACTTTTTGGTAAAACATTTCCGAAGTACCACAGTGAAATCAGAGCTTTGGTCGATACAGAATTCATTCTCATTTTTCGGAAGATTGATTACGGCTCCCGTTTTAAGTCTCAGCAGCAGTACAGTCTGTAATAGGATCACATTCAAACTCTAATATCTGCCATAATTGCACAGAATATTTTCTAGATATTTGAACAATGTAGTAAATATTTAATGTCACTTATTTAACACTTAGAAATTATTTTGTACACATTTTTTAATATTTAGTAAATATATTAAAATAGTTAGTAATTTTTTTTACATTGGATATTCAAATATTTTCTAAAAACTTAATTAAAAAATATTTTAAAAAATATTTTCAAAATATTGACTAAATATTATACGTTAAAAAATGGTTCATTTACCTTTTTCTTATTTTGAGCAATAGTTATGGGTTGCAGAATCGCATTATAATCCACTGTCACTTGAGAACAATTGAAGTGACCTGTCACAAGTTCAACTTGATAAAGCGAGCTCAATTTCCGAGATAAATCTTCGACACTTTTCCTTCCTGGTACACATTTTCTCCATGTGTAATCAAAAATTTCATTTTCAGCGCAACACATTTTAATTTTAATATGATCTTTTGGAATGTCACCCTGGGATTGATAATAGTTTTGAACATTTGTCGAAACTGAGTCATTGTATAAAGACGCTGACTGGTTTTCCACTATACTTTTGTCGAATTGATTTACTTTTTGACTTTGGACGTAAATTATGCAGAAGTAACAGGAGAAGGCAAACAGTAGTTGGTCGTAAAGAAACATAGCACACATTTTGTGACACTAAGCTAAGACAATTCGACTAAAATGCATTACTAAATGCCACTCAGAAATTTCTTTCATCGATAATTAGTTTTGAGTTTAATGAGAATCCAAACATGTTAAAACCTTTCTGTTATCTATTCTAAGTGATTTTCGATAAAGTTTATCTTCTAAGAAATGCATCCGAAAAAGATGCCTTCGATGAGATACGAAAAGATAATGAATTAATTTTATAGATTCTGAACAAACAGCCGAAAAATTTACTGACTATTTCATTATCGGTCACAGCGCCATCTGTACAAATATATTATTTTAAAATAATAAATTGATAAATAAATAAATACATACATATATACATACATAAATATACAAATAAATACATAACTGCATAAATAAATAAACAATTTATTTATTTATTTATCATATATAATAAAAATAAACAATTAGTGATAACTTAAACAGACGAAATATCTCATTCAGAGATTTTTTTGGTGACCAATTTATGTCAGTGAAGGTAATTGTGCCACAGATGATTTTCAGGTTAACAAACTTCAAAATTGTTTAGTTAAAAAATTATATATATTTCTTGCATCGTTAAATAATTACTTTACACATTTGCTTCCCTTAAAGGAGAGGCACATACTAATACAAACAAACATATATATAGTCGAACTTAAACTATTTCTTTGGACATACTCAGTACATAATATCGATTGAAAATATCGAAATCGAATGCAGAGATTTTAATTGACTTAGTATCAAAACATTTGTAGACACTGATTAATGTCTTTTCCAAGAAACGTTTTTTTCGAGATACACATTTGGTATTCTGTCATCACATTTTCATTAAATAATATATTTTTTGCCATTCATTCTAACATCTGGAACTCAGTCTACGAATTTATTTTTAATAACTAACGATACTACAAATATCCCTGCTCGCAATATTTACAAGCTCGCAATATCAAAAAAATGTAAAAGTTAAAGAAAATTCGTGTAACGATAGAGTTTATTTTCGCAATAACGCTGACTTGAAATCGAGAAAAATTTTGCGTTTGCCAAGGAAGATGATGAACAGAATCACACCTTGGAGGCTGTTGATGACTTTAATCACGGCGAAAACCATTGAGGTTCGACCGTCGAGAATCGCACTGTTGAAATACCATAAGATCGATACGATCGTGTCACTTATTAAGGGCGTTCCCATCATGAACAATAACTTTAAACCGGTGAAAAATCTGAAACCGTCGATATTCGTATTTTAGAGCGATATTCGCTCTAAAAAACACGTTCGTGTTTTTTTAGAGCAAATTTATAGTTTGTCTGTTCTATGCACTTACTGTTCTGTGTAGACTTGATTTAAATCCATCGAAGAATTCTTTTTTATCAATTTATAAATACTGATTTTCGATTTGTTAAAATTTATTATAGTCATGATGAAGAATCCGACGTTAATCATCGTTAAAATGGTGGTTGGGATGGTGAAATATATAAATTCTCCGAAACTATCTATTCCTATAATAATGGTTATTAGACTCAGATTAGGTTAACAGATTTCATATTGACCAATTGCAAGTATTTTTTAAATATATTTTAGGACGATGTTATTCCCTCGATGCCATTAAAAATGTAAAAAACATTCTTATACCAAAATTAGTTTAATTATTTACAATACAATTTTTTTACTGAAAAAATTTTCTTTACTCTCGTTTACTCCAGTTTACTCTGAAAATAGCCACTTCCAGATTTTTAGAAATTTGTTTGACACCATCGAGAATTTTCAAATTGTGTTTGGTTCTTGTTTAAGACATTTATAATATTTTTTGGATATTGTAAAACAATTTATTATTTAAGGACAAATATGAAAGGATTCTTACTTGGGAACCAACATTCGTTGTTATTTATGCTCGGTTCATAATGTTCTGGAATACCAATACCAGCATCACAAGCAATTGTTATGGCCAAAATTAATGCCGGAACACCCCAAGCATATGTAGAGAACTTCATAAATGATCCTCTCTTGTATGTAAAATTTACATTAGCAACTGTATTTCTCCTGTGATTAAAAATAATGAATATGTTATTAAAACATCTCTTGTTAAAACTAAACAACAAATTTATTCCCAATCTCTCTTACCCAATCCCATTCCATATTAAGTAGCAGAGAACATTGAGCCACGAGAATATGGCGATGTTGAAAAACAGTGTCAGATATCCTTAAAATATCATTAATATATGCATGATATATATGATAAATATCTATATTTTATATTAAAAAATATATTATAAAAAATATATTACATTTTTTTTAATTAAAAATGTAAGTACAGTTGAAAAGGTTTTCAAAGATATGTACCCCATAAACTGCAAATTCTCGTTTTCTCCACAACCTGGAAATGAACCATCGCCATACAAAGGAAAGTGATCAAATAGCAAAAACAATGCCATACAGAACATCTGCCATAGATATTTTGAAACGATGGTACAATTAAATGTGCAATAATGGTAACAAAAATAAAAATGCAGCTGACAATTAAAATTGCTCCTCTAAATATAGACCTGTAGAAAAAAAAATATTTGTCACAATTAATCGAATCTCTTCATAGTTGTCGAAATTAAACCAATGGCACTCACACTGCAGTTAAGGCCATGTTGTTAAGTTCCAAACATACAAAAAGTACAGCATCCTCATCAGTTGTGTTGCTATTGACTACATCCAGACAATATCTGTGAGACTTATATTGCTTTTTGTGGTCATTGACCCTGATGTAACCGATTTTCGTTAAATGCCACTCTTTTTTCACGAAGTATTTTATTTTGCAGTTATCCTCTTGCACCATCAGAGTGTATGCTGAGATGGCACATTAAAAATCAAAATATTAATTAAATTTATGAAATTAATTAATTTATTAAATTAAATTAATAAAATATCGTAATATTAATTGTTCATTCTATTTTACTTTTCATATTTTTTATAGTCAAAGTTTTAATACCTATTTAAATTTTAATATAAATTAAATATTAAAAAAATCTCTGATGTTGATTTTGGTATACCTGGATTTTTTGCAACTATATTGCGAAATTCTTTGAACTTTTTCGCGTCACTTTGAATCATCAAACTGTGTAAACTCCTGTTTCGCTGAACTGTCTCCAATGAATCCATATCGTTTACCATTACGTTGTATTCGTCCGGAGTGCATTTGGTAATGCACACATTTGATGCGCAAACGTTTTTTGACTGGCACATTCGAATAACTACAGTTTCAGAATTGGTGGAACTGTGATCGACACAAAATTTCTGTGTATTGTCTGGTACTGTAATGTCCCCTGGATTGATCTAACGAAATTAGCGAATTTTAATTGCTATTCCTTATTAGAAATTACGTATTAAAATATATTGAAACTTTTTCAATTTTTATTTTTAAACCAGGTATTGTCACCATTTTTACGTATAAGTTACATTTATGTAATAAACATAAAAATTTCGGACAAAAAAAACATCCACAGTCAGGATTTGATCTCGAGTCTTAAGAATTTTATAATTTTAAAATAAGACTAATATTAAAACTTCAAGTTATATAAAAATAACAAATCTCGAAAACTGTACCCCAACTGACCTAAAACAAACCATATTCTATTTACATTTCGCGAACGTTTTACCTTGACTGAATTTTCCGTGACAATCAAATTCGAGACTTTGACGTCGTAATCCACCATTCCATATTTACAGTCCAATCTTTTTCTCATCACCGCCACTTGTCCCTTTATCCTAAACAGTCCTTCCAACACCGTTTTGTTCGCGCGGTCACTTTTTTCACAGTCCCTCGTCCCATAATTGAAAATTTCTTCGCCCCCACAGCACACATTGAGATGGTACAATTTTCGGAAAGCGACATCCGCACTGTCTTGCGAGATACTACGTTCGGTTAAAATGAGGAAAGAGAAGCAAAACAAACGCAACTTCATAACTGTTCGTTCGGTCTGAATGAAGTAACGGAGTCACGCCTGAGTTGCCGCGTTAGAATTAACATTAAATTTCTCGAGTGCTGATGATAAAACAGGAATGAGTCATACGCGCAAATATAAAATGTTACCGGTACTTCTTTGATGTGGTAACCATTGCGTACATATTAACGTGTTCAGGAAGTCTGAGAAAATCTTAGTACTTGTAATAAAAATTAAACATATGATTTTATGTACATTTTAAGTAAATTTATAAATGTATTTGCGGCGGCAAAAAAAATTAACTCAAATTTCCTATAAATGTTTATTCAAACTTTACATAAACTTTTATTTAAAATTTACATACATTTTAAAGCACAAATTTTTTTTCGCTTCACTTTTATGCATTTCAGTTTTTATCAATAGAGGAATGAATTTCTTCAGTGATTATAAAGAAATATTTGTTTACGTGTAGGAATTTTGTACATTTTTAATTTTGCTCCAAATAAAAAATTGTTTAACATTGTATACACGCGAAAAGACAAACAATTCATCTTAATTAAATTGCGAAACAGCTGAAAAAATGACCTCGATTTAATACGACATGCTCGTAATTGACTGTGCTTCTCATATTCAAAGTGGCTCTCTGGCTTTGTATCGCTTAAATAATCGCAGTTTTACTTTCCAAAGGTAAACCTTGTTTCGGGTGTGACATTGAATTAACAGATGTAACATGACTTAAATTATACAGAGAATAATGCGCGTGGAAGGCGCGTGCATTTATCTACAAATGCGATTTCATCGCTTGATTAATTGAGATCGGAGTAATTTATTGTCGATAAGATGACAGGTGGCACGGTTAATGGAATTTTAGCAAGCGAGGAGAGTGAAATGTGTTATTTGACGGAGAACAGAAATTATTTATTTCGTTTTTGAATAACTACTTGTTCACTCGTAATGTAATGCAACAGGTTATTTAAATATAGCCTTTCTTTTTTTTCATAATTCTTAAAGAGAGATTGATAAAATAATTGAAACGTTTTGTAGTAAAATAAATAATGTATTATGTTCAATTATTCAATTATATACATATTTACAGAGAAATAAACATTTGCACTGAAAAATGGATTTTCAGTAAAATGTTCGTTCCTTAGCTTATTTCGGGCGAATTTTTCTTTCGTAAAAATGTCTCGCTTAATTTCGATTTCAGTTGTTTCAAGACTTTTTCGTTCAGAACGAGAATCAGAAAGAGAGTGATTCCTTGCAAACTATTTATGGCTTTGACAAGCATGCCCAAAACGTAAGATGGTTTGCTGTTAAAAATGTCGCTGTCAAAGTACCATAAAATGGCTATAATAGTGTTGTTGATCAAAGGAATTCCCATGATGAAAAGTAACTTCAGGTTGATGTAGAATCTGAAAAGAATAAGGTTATTATACGATAATATATAATTTGAAAACAATTCTAATTAATATATTATTCTTACTGTTTCTTAAAATCTGTAAATGCATCGAGAGTACTGTATTTGTTCGTAGCTTGTTTTAAGTCATGCTTCGTTTTATTGAAATTTACGAAAGTGAGAATGAAGAAAATCATATTAATGCCTAAAAATATTGAAGTTGGAATAGTGAAAAATATGTATTCTCCATAATTGTCGACATCTGAAAAATTAATATATGTAAATATCGTGGCAATTTGCAGTGGATAATATTTATTGTCATATTGAAATAATGAATTTCTAATAAATGGAACGTTTGTAAAAAGTTTTCTCGTATTCGCGCTTGTAGAAATAATATCTCTGAAAATCTCTGAAAATCTCTGAAAAATTCTGAAAAAATTGTGACTGTCAGAGTTTTTCAGAGAAAACTCTGAGATTCTCTGAAAAACTATGACAGTCACAATTTTTTCAGAATTTTTCAGAGATTTTCAGAGTTTTCTCTGAAAAACTCTGGCAGTCCCAATTTTCAGAGGTTTTCAGAGATTTTCAGAGATTATCAGAGATTTTCAGAGATTTTCAGAGGTATTCAGAGATTTTCAGAGGTTTTCAGATAATTTTTCAGAGATTTTCAGAGATATTATTTCTACAAGGGAAATCATATATTTGTTAGTAATTAATAAAACATAGGGAATTTTAAAAAATTTAAAGGTAAACCAATTTTTTATCAGTTTCAATTTAGTTTGCGTCAAAAAGTTTGAAATTCAGTTTTGAACAAATCTGTCAGACAGAATTTGTATAGCATTTACAATAAATACGGTGTATTTACCCTAACCTAACATTATTGTCATAGGAATCATAGTATTCGTTGGAATATTTACAACATGACTTTTCTCCGTGTAGGACATGCCCCATCTGAAGTTTGGGTCCCTCATGGGATTGGGCATGAGCCCAATATCCGGAGTAACCAACTGGAGCCCCCATATAGGGCCCTAACGGGGGAGGACATTTGGTAGTTGTTGGGCCCAAATGAGTGCCAACTTAGGGCAAAAATGTCCTTTTATAATAAAAGGAATCTTTTCATTATAAAAAGATTTTCCGTTCAAATTTTGCATGAGAGGGTTGTTTTTACTATGAAAAGAAAATCTTTTAAACATTAATAGTTTTATTATGAAAGGAAAAAAGTTTTACAATGAAAGGAAGAGATGTTCAAAATAAATGGAACAAGTATATTGTTAAACTAGCGCTTTCTTATGTATATTTTTCTTTTTTAGCAGAAAAACCAATTAAGTGAAAATGCACACAATATTTACACTTATCAACACATACAAAAATATTCTTACTTTAATTTTGCATCTGTGCACAATATACGGTTAATACACAGGTGCAAACAATTACCTTTGATAGTATGAAAGCAAATATCTTAAAATCACAATATAGTGATTTACCCGTGTTAGGAGTTCGTATACTTTCGTAATAAAAAAAAAAATCTTACGGTTTATTACGAAATTTGAACACGGAATTTTGTACATGGCCCAGTCAAACAAGCTTGCCGCAGTGTCGTCGCGGTGACGTGCGACGGCGTCACATGCGCGTCCCAAGCGTGCCACATGGGATTCACATGGGATTAACATTTTCCCTTTCATTGGGATCACTGTGACGCCACTGGGACGTCACTGGGGAGTCACAGAGAAACACATAATGAATTGTTATATTAAATAAATTACAGCTCCAATCGGTGTCAAACTATTACATAAAATACGGGAAAATATAATAAAAATATTAATATATAATAAAAAACGCTTTAACATTATTTCAGTTCTTCGCACTTGCCAACGTGGAGACTCGAACCAACAACTCCGAGGTACAAAGCCAGTGTGCAACGCCTTGGCCAGAGGAGTTATATTGAATTGGATGAAATTCTAAGCCTATTTATTCACCAAATATGTTTAACAATAGTTTGTCTATTTCTTCGAAAACTAATTGGTATTAAATGCATGTATTTCAGTGAATATTTACGATTAGCTATTAATCATTTCCATATGTATAATCATTATGATACTTAAATATTGCTATTTAAAGTAAATTGTTAAAAACAATGATCAATTTTTTATAAACAATTATTCGTTAAGTAACACATTATAACCCATCAATATTTAATTAACAAATTATTGTAGACAACCGGCTGTTAATTAACAAACTTTTGAAAAATCTATTGTTATCTAATAAATTTTTATAAACTATTTAAACAATTTTAAAAACAATTTTAATAATATAACCCATAAACAGTACATTTCTCATATACAATTAACTGTTTATGAGTTATTAACTTTTAATTAACAAATCCCTAAGATAACACATCGGCTAATCAACGTTGAATCAACGCTGATTCAACCGAATCAACGTTGAATCAACGTTGATTCAGCTGATGTGTTCTCTTAGGGAATTATTATAAACCATCAATTGTTAATAAACAGATTGTTATAAACCATCGATTGTTAGTCAACAGATTGTTATAAAAAATCGATAATTAACTAATAAATTGTCATAAAATATATTACGCATAAACAGTTAATTTTTTATGAACAATTAATTGTTAATTAACAAAATATTATAAGCCATAAATTATTAATAAACTGTTATAAAGTATTAATTGTTAATCAACAAATTGTAACAAATATTAACTATTGAATGTTTATAAAACTTTGTTAATTAATTAATAATTAATGGTTTATAAAAAATAGATTGTATAGAGTGACTATCTAATTTATTGTTTACAAAAGTATATCAACTATTAATCGATTATTTAGAACAATTTGTTTATTAATTATTGATGGATTATAATAATTTGTTAATTAACAATTAAATTGTATAATAACATTAATTGTATAAAACAAATTTATTATTTTTAACAATTTGTTGTTTAACAATTTATAGATTATAATAAACTGTTTATTAATAATTTGTGGATTGTAATATTTTGTTAATTAACAATTAATTGTTCATAAAAAATTATTAGTTAATTATCGATTAATAGCTAATCGTAAATATTCACTGAAATACATGCATTTAATACCAATCAGTTTTCGTTCTAAAAATAGACAAAGTACTGTTAAACATATTTGGTGAATAAATAGGCTTAGAATTTCATCCAATTCAATGTAACTCCTCTGGCCAAACGTTGCATACTGGCTTTGTACCTCGGAGTTGTTGGTTCGAGTCTCCACGTTGGCAAGTGCGAAGAACTGAAACAATGTTAAAGCGTTTTTTATTATTCATTTATATTTTATTATATTTCCCCGTATTTTATGTAATACACCGTTGGACACCGTTTAGAGCTGTAATGTATTCAATTTAAAAATTCATTGTGTGTTTCTCTGTGACGTCACAGTGACGTTCCAGTGGCGTCACAATGTCGTCACAGTGATCCCAATGAAAGTGAAATTTTGAATCCCATGTGGCGCGCTTGTGACGTCCATGTGACGCCGTCGCCACGTCACCGCGACGACACTTTGGCAAGCGTGGTTGACTGGGATATTATCCATAAATCCGGATTTCGGATATTCGGATTTCTGGAAATCCGGATTTAACTTGCAGCCTTAGTTTGGAACATAAAACGCTTGGAATATGAAATGGGTGGAACATAAAATGTGTGGAATATAAAATGAGTGGAAGATAAAATGTGTGGAAGATAAAATGTGTAGAAGATACAAAGTTGGTGACGATATGATGTTTGCAAGATAAAATGTGCGGAAGATAAATGTGTGAACGATAAATCGTAAGAACGAAAACCTATCAGAACGATAAAATATTTGGAAGATAAAATATTTGGAAGATAAAATATTTGGAAGATAAAATGTTTGGAAGATAAAATATGTGGAAGATAAAATGTATGGAATGTAACATGTTTGGAAGATAAAATGTATGGAAGGTACAAAGTAGATGGAGACAACATGAGTAGTTTGGGCTGGCTATAGCCGACCCAAACTAAAGAGTCCTTGAGATGTAAGAATGCGTCTCAAGATGATGACGTCATTGACCTTGAGTGTAAGTTGACACCCGAGATGACTTATAAGGAGGAGGGGGAAGAGGGGAGGGTAACATTTTTTTCGTCACTCGGGGACGAAAGTACGCACTTTGCTTCCTAATTTCAGGGAGCAAAACCGAGTTTTTTTCCCAGGGAGGAAAAGCAGGGAGCAAAACTAGGTTTTACTCCCTAGGGGGCAAAACCGAGTTTTGCTCCCTACTTTTCCTCCCTAGGGAGCAAAACCGAGTTTT
>JABFPB010003767.1:0-16322 GCA_022817645.1 Ceratoteleas bidentatus
AAATGAGAAATAATCTCGAATAATCATTTTTGTGCGAAAAAAATGCCCTTGTATTATTTCCGACATTTTTGTCAAATATACCAGCAAGGAGTCTCGAACCCGAGACCCCCTCTCGGTGGTAGTCAGAGATGATAACCACTCGGCCAAAGTGGGTCACGTCTATCATGCCGAATTTTTCTTGCTAGGAACATTGCCTCCATTTCGAATATATATCGAAAATTCAAATCTCATCGTAATTGAACACCAAAATATATATTCTCTACAGGAAATCGTACCTAATGTAATAATACTTAGAAAATTATCGGTTATTGTGTTAAAAAGTAAATACTGAAATACATAACCTAATACTTTCAATAACTTTCCATAAAAATATAAACCATGGCTTGTTTATTTATAAACAAATTGAATTCTTATTTAAACAAAGGTTTTTTATAATAAAATAATATTCAAAGGTTTGAAAAATTATTTATTTTAGAACAACTGAAATGTCCCAATTGTATGAGTTTTTTCAGTAAATTTTCAGCGTTCATTTTAACATTATTTAATAATGCTAAAATGAACGCTGCTTTGCTAGAATGAAAATAAATTATTAATGATAAACAAATCATTAATAATTTGTTCGAACTAATTTAATTAATATAAAATATGAGTATAATAATTATTATTATTGCTTATATTTAAATAAATATATTTAAAGGAATGAAAGTAAATGTGTAATTTGCAAATTGCAAACTAATAGTTTATTTAATTATTCATATAATAATAATTTAGATGTTACATTACTGATATTAGAGGTAAAGAATTACTCAAATAAATGTACAGATTATTGTTAAATGTGTTTTAATATTTGTGTTTTATTATTATGCACTGAGAAAACGAGATGGCTGTGGTAGCCATCTGAAATAGTGCATTCCCAATGACAGGTATTGAGGTTAGGGGCATTGACATCACACAAGAACGAACAAATTCACATATCATTCATCGAAATCTCAATATGTCTGTATTTTCAACGATTATTTATTAAATCACTTCGATTTTGTAAATGATCATGCATTTTCAGATGTTTTTGTATTGTTCCCAATGTATGTCCGCGCATTTGTTCACTATTCGAAATATCGAAATATGGATCTCGTTTTCTCAGTGTGACCTTTAAGTTTTCAAGCATTAAAAATGAAAGATGTAAATAATGCATTACCAAAGTTTTCCTAAAGAAAATATATTCTTTGGAGTTCAATTACGATGAGATTTGAATTTTCGACGTATATCCGAAATGGAGACAACGTGTCTAGCAAAAAAAGTTGGGCATGGTAGACGTGACCCACTTTGGCCGCGTGGTTATCATCTCTGACTACCACTGCGGGGTCTCGAGTTCGAGACTCCATACTGATAGATTTGACAAAAATGTCGGAAATAATACAAGGGCATTTTTTTCGCACAAAAATGATTATTCGAGATTATTTCTCATTTATTGTGAAAAATTTGAAAAGCTCACCAATCACTCACAAAGTGAGGACATAGGGAGTCACCAGTGAGCTACATGTAGCTCACATGTTAACTCACTGTGAGCTCAATGTGAGTTCATTGTGAAATTCAATGTTGACTGGGTAGTTATAATTTTCCTCAAACAATCCAAATGTTCTTCAAAGGTTGAACTTACGATGATAACATCGTCTAAATATGCAAACACATTAGACTCCATATCAGGCGTGATTAACTGATCCAATAACCGCTGAAATGTAGCTGGAGCGTTGGTCAGTCCAAAAGGCATCCGTACAAAGTGAAACAGGCCTCGTCCGGGAACAATAAAGGCGGAAATGGCCTTACTATCCTCCGCTAGGAGGACCTGATGGTATGCCTGACTTAGGTCCAACATAGAGATATATCTAGAGGCTCTCAATTTGTCTAGAATACCGTGCATCATTGGGAGAGGATACGCGTCTTTTTTCGTCACGGAGTTAACTTTCCTCAAATCTAAACAGAACCTATAAGTGCCGTTGGTTTTCTTAACCATCACCACCGGGCTGGACCACCTGTTGGAGGGCTCTATGATTCCCTCCACGAGCATTCGATCTACCTCGGCGTGCATACTACTGTCTAATACCTTGGGGGAGACTAAATGGTATCGCTGCTTAATAGGAGGACTATCCTGAACGTCAATTGTATGTACCGTTAGGTCTATCACTCCTAGGACCATTGGCATATCAGCCAGGACCTCAGCTAAAAATTCCGACACTCTATACTTTTCCGACTCATCCAAATCCATGATCTCACAACATTGAGCCCCGGAGCCGTCTTCCGCCTGACTAAAAGGCACATGAAGGTTAGGCTGGCTCCTAATGTGAATCTCATTTCTCTCAAAGTCTAAACAAATCTCAAATTGTCGCAATAAGTCAATACCTAAAATACAATCGTTAACTAGAGTCGGCATAATTCTAAAATCTATAACCTTGTCAATACCATAAAATTCCGTTCTCAAACTTAATTCTCCCCTAACTTTCTCAATATGGCCGTTAGCGTCCATTATGGCACGATTCTGAGGAATAATCAACTCCTGCTGACGCTCCTGAATAAATTCCTCCCCTATCTTTCACAAAAAGGATCGGGATGATCCGGTATCTACCAAAGCACGAACTTTACTCCCTTCAATCCTAACCGTCACAAATATTCGGGGCCTCAAGTCTAAAGACACTAATGGGAAACATGTTCCTGAGGTTTCAATACTATTCTGGTTAGTGGAGATCCTACTTCTATCGGAGGAGATCTGGATCTCGAAGAACTCCTCGTTACCTGGTTTCCCGAACATTGTGGACAATCTATCCTTTTTACTTCTTTATATCCACATTTAAAACAAAATAGGCGTCGGGGCTCTCGACAGACTAACCACCTATATCCCGCTCGACCACAGTTCCAGCAAACTATGTTTGCTTCTGTTGGCCTAGCCGTCGGACGTGATAAGGTAGGTCTGCCAGAGTTAGATTGGGTATGATGGGGGGCCGTATGCTGATTTTGATTTCGGCGAAAAGGATTAATTTGCACGTTAAAAGCCCGAGGGGGCGATTCCGATTTTACTTGAGCAGGAGGAAGAGGCTGCTGCTTCTTCAACACCTTCTCCACCAGAGCAGCGACTCGGTCCTCAAAATGGATTCGTCAGCCTACACTGAGGATACTTCCTCCCGCTTGAAGGATTTCCTTCAAGCGGGAGGTGGATGGAAAGCTACCTCAAGTAGGGCAGCATTATCTCGTGGAGATGGTAGTTTGAAACGTTGTTCCTCCCGAAGGAGATATTCGTGGTCCTTCGCCAACCTCTCCAACTGCTCAAATGAATCAAATTTGTCTCGCTAATCATAATCCTAGTTTCTGGCCTTAAATTGTCATAGGTCAGATCTAACTGCTCTGAAATAGGCCAAGGTCTATCGAAGTGCCTAAATATTACTATCAGACAATTTAAAAAGTCTGAGACAGACTCCACTTCCCCTTGCGTCCTAGTTCTGGCTTGCTCGTGCAGCCGACGCTGAAAGCTCATATCTCCGAACCTATTCCTGAAATGGATACAGAAGTCTTTCCAGGAATGCCAAGAATCCTCATATAATCGATAACATTCCAAGACTATTCCTCCGAAAATCATAATGAGCCCCTGTAAAACCTCCTGATCAGTTAGGGCGGATATCCTTTTCCGCTCCTCTAACTGTCTCAGAAAATGCTCGGCACTAGTATCTGCACTACCTAAAAATTTGAGTCCCCATTTCCTGATGGTATCCAGGACATTCCTATTACTAATGCTAAGCTGACTATTCTCAGGGTCCATAAATCCTGGAAGAAAAGGGATGGTCTAGTTTCTTCTTCCAGGGTTGATCTTCCCTCAGTAGCCAATGAGAAATCAGCCACTCGAGTTTGCCCACACGAGTAGGATCCAGCCTGAATATGTGAACTGGAAATCCGTACTGAACTAGCACAAGTGATTGACGTGAGGAAGGCACTGAAGGCCTGAGTGGTGACAGGTTGGGAGGGCGTGATGGTGGTAGTTGTTACCACTGGGACCACAATGGGTGGAGCCTGAAACATCCTAGGGAATATCTGTATCCCATCCTCGTCTCCAATAATACTGTCTAATTCGGTCTCGCCTTTCCTCCTCGGTTCCACCTAAGCTCAATCTGTTTATTTGCAAATGGAGGATCAATTCCCGAGGGTTGAGGATCTCAATCCACTCGCTTGGCTCCACTCCACTTGTGGTACTGCTATCCAGACTCATCTCGGATTCGAAAATCCCCCAAAAAAATATTTTCCCAGACAATTCAAATAAATAAAAATTGTGCCAAAAGATACAATGAAAACTGGACAATTACACTCAAAGTCAATAAAAATTACAATAAATAAATAATTACAATTACATAAATAAATACCAACATAAAAGACATTAACAGTCCACGACAATGTTATCTTTCAGCGTCAAAAGAAATAAATAACAGACAACAGACCAAACATCAATAATTGTCAATCATCCTCTTCTCAATTGTCACTAAAAGCATCACAATTGTCAAATATAAATACATACAAAAAATTGTCCAATTTACACTAAAATTCACTAACACAATTGTTTCGCTATAAATATTCACACAAAAATCACTTCCGGGACTAAAGCCTGAAATATAAAATAATGCTTCACATCAGGCAAAAATAAAATTACATTCGCAGTATCAGGCTCAATAATCGTTTGGCCTTAATTTGCGAAAAATCTCGGACTGAATCACATAAAACACAAAAAAAGCACTCAATACACCCCAGACAATTTCAAAAAAAACTTTCACTTCGCCTCAATCAAAGTTTGTTTCTCTTCTGACCACGGTGAACGTAACTTCATTTGTCACTTTCCCGTGCATCAAAGTCGTCTGGTACGTCCGCGTCACCTGCGGTCTAAGTTGGTTGCACTGTCGCGTTCGAAGTTTCGGGCTTTCGGACGGATGTACGCGCCTTCACTCCGCGCGCGCCACCACACAATTACGTTGGCCCGAAGAACCAAATCGGACACTCAAACCACGCATGAATTGATGTATCTCGCGATCAACGACCCGAATTTAGGTGCCCACTTGTAAATACGCGGCAAAACACAATTCCCGGAATCACAACAAAACAAATCGCTTTTTCATGCCAAGTTTGTACCGATTTAAACGCACAACACCAAAAGGGAAATAAAAGTGAATAACTTTCAAGCCCGAATAAATTGAAAACTCTCTATCGAATAATGAATAAATAAAGTACGGACGTTACGTTAAATATACAAAATTTATAAATGTGTCATTAAACTATCTGAACTCCGTGGATGTTTTGTTCGGGTAACAGTCAGTTGGTAGTGAGTGTATATTGAGGGAAAAAGGTATCAATGTGAACTAAATCTGAGTAAAAGGTACATTCCCTATCGAAGCACAAATATTGAAACATACTGTTAACGTTTGTTATATGTTCAATAATCCAGAAAAGTTCTATGCACGTTTATGGAACATTGTGAGTGAAAAGTTATTCAAATATGCATTAAAAATGAGTGAAAAGTGATTTCAATGCGAATGCAAATTTAATGACATGTGAATTTATATGAATCAATTCTAGTGAATTTATTGTTTTATTTGAAATATTCTTTAGCAGAGGTCACTTGAGATTCAAACCTCCAGTACAACCACCGATCAAGAGAAATACAAATGTCCCAGCAATGGCCCAGTACTGTTTAACTCTGGTATAGCTGTACTCTGGGGCGACGTTATCACTCCAGGGCAAGCCCGACACTGGCCCGACTCTGGTGCTCTTTTATTCTGGTATGATGTTATCACTCCAGTACTGTGCAAGAGTCGATTGATCATGGCCCAAAGTTAGAGCCAGTACTGAGATTTCCACATGGGCATGTACAAGACCAGACAGAACAACGGTTTAGAGAACGCTGAAATGTAGCTTATCGATGGTTACATTAACGTTTACTAAACCATGACTAAACGTTTTCTAAACTTTAATCCAACTATCCCTAAGTGACATTGTAACATTCTCTAAATCTATGTTCCGTTTGGGAAGGTCCACGAGAATAAATTTTCTATGCTTAAGAGAATTGGACGTTTTATTGCTGTATCTTAAGTTAACATTTCTACACTATATATCATAAGATACAATCGACATCCCAGAAGCATAACATCGTAACTCATATGTCACTTTTCTACTTTGTAACCTATGATAAGTTTTCACACCTTATCATAGCTTAAGCTATGATAAGATTGTGTAGAATTCAGTAAAAAAACAGTAAAAATTAAAATGTGATAGACAATTTGTTATGAATTTTATTTCAAGTGTCAAAAATTATCTTAAGTTACAAAGAATAAAAGGAAATTTGAGGTAGGATGTTATTGTTTTGAGGTATTTATTCGGGAGGCTGGAGCGCGTAGCGCTCAGGGGGGCGGAGCCCCCCTGGTTTGAGAATAAAATATGATTATTCCAACCAATTTTGATGTATATACCGATATATAAAAAGTAATTCTAAAAAATCGTGAAAATTGTGATTTTTCGCTTACTTTCAAAAACATCTCTGAAGATTGGGGAACGGTTTCTATGAAAATTGGTTTTAAGACGTTGATGTTCTGTTATTTGGACAACTTTTCTGAAAAATGCAACCATTTTGGACCTATAGAAAAAGGGTTAGGCTAGAAATACGGAAAAAGTAGGAAAAAACGGCATTTTTGAGGGCTCGGTGGTACCTGAGGAAATAAAATTAATCGGTTTTAGGCCCACTTGGGCTCATTCTGACCGAAAATCTTTCATTTAAACCCCCAGCGGGCGCGATACAAAATTGTCGACCCACCCTAATACATATACAGGGTATTATATGCAGGGTCATATATACAAATATGTATATAAAATATAGTCGACTTCTAAATTGTCTGGAAATCTTTTTAGTGTATAAAGAGATATGGGTAATAACGTTATACGTCACTACCCATACGTATAAAGGACCGAGGTCTGACGAATTCAAAATGTTTTATAATATAGAGAGATACCATTCGATCCGCTACACCTTGTTCACCACGGCGACCGTGCTGGTGGCGCACTGGCCACCAGCTTCGCTGCCTCTTCGACGGACGACTCACCTTGTGGCAACCTAGTCTACAAAAATCTTGATAGCCACGTACGCCGACGTTAATCAGCACCCTGGGCTACATCATTCACTGGGAGGACCTCGCCCATATTTTTCCGGCTGTCTGCACACCAAGCGAGGACCCATCTGACCAGTGGTACGCAGCAGTCAGTCCGGGGCTAGGAGAAGCGTCTCCGGGGTATAGTTTGTCACCCTGGGACAGCCCACACGTCGCGGCACTCCGGATCGAGCCTGTAGGTGTCAGGTGGCGGCCCCTTCCCATTATTGGCTAGTTTGTGCCGATGGGAAGCCTCTGGGGTTGCCATGTTGGACCTGCATTTTTACTGCATTTTGAGAACAATGAAACAGATGTAATAAAAGGAAACTAATTTGATTAAAGCGTTTCGCACCCCATTAGTGACATTTTACATTATCTGGCCATACTGCCGCACGAATTATCATCTCTCCTTAGAACCTTTTTCTTTCGGGAATAGCTGGTGAGGGAATTAAGGAACAAAATGTACGAATCAGGAGAAGTACAACCTAGACCGAAGACAGTGCAAGAACGGGTCAGGAGGATTCGGGCGTTGGTGTACCGATGGGTCGACCTTCTGACGCAGGAGGAGTATGTGCAGTAATTAGTTCGACGTTAGCTGAACGATAAGGGCATTATTCCGATCATGCGGAATCTCTTGAAAGCCGACTGTCCATTGCTGGACGATATCCCGGATACCTACATAGACGCTACTGAGGGTGCTCGGGCGGAATTCGAGGCCATATGTTAAGAAGTGACCGCGGCCAACGACTTGGCCGGCGGGAACCTGACGCTTTCCTTCGAGGAGCAGGCCACCACCCAGTCCCCGTCATCTGTAACCAGGCCATCCGAGGCAACGTTGACTATGTCGCGGGACGAATTCCATAAAGTGATCCAAGCGACCGTCCGGAATGCATTGAATCGAGCAGTTGTTTCGGGTACGCTTCCCGTCAATCGGAACCAACCGGAATCCAGGGTGGAGACAATTCCCACCACAATGGTCCAGTCAGGAGTCACTTTTGTGATCCCAACCTTAGGTGACCGTCCCGACATCGATGAATCCTCTGATCCGACCAAATCAGGGTACTACAGGTCAATAGTAGAGCCGGCTGGTACCTAACCTGGTGGACGTTCGTCATGATGACCTGCCAGGCCAGCGTACTTCGGATTTAAACAATTGATTTAGACATTATCTAGAGCCAAACCGTTTCATTCTTTCCACGGACGATATCAGCTTGAAGTGGCTCTTAGGACTGAAAGGAGCGACTGGACGATTTGCTTGATGGGCACTTCAGTTTCAGTTCTTTGCCTTCGACATCGTCAGACGCACCGATATTTCTACCAGAATACCAGCTTCTCTGGCGCGCCACCCCACTTCAGAAGAACCAGACGAAACTGAGGAAACCTACATCTGGCCTCAGCCGACTGGACGTGTGTCCATGATCCCTGGTAGCAGACCAGATTTCGCCAAGTGAACCAGTTTCCAGCGCAATCCGGACTGGACCATCCGAGACGAGCGCCTCTATTTCCATCGTCCGAACATCATGGTGGACAAAATTGTATCTGACCTAGATCCGTGGAAATTAGTCTTGCCAAAGGACTCAGAGCGCAAGTTTTGGCGGAATGTCATGATACCCCTCATTCAGGCCATCTGGAGACTGAAAGGCCTACCATCGGATCACTCAGAAGTATTATTTGCCAAACCTGTTTCGAGAGGTCGCGAAGTACGTCCAAAGCTGTGAAATTTGCCAAAGGATGAAGATCGACTAGCGACAGAGCGCCGGCGTGATTGCGGGACAACCTGCCTCACAACCATGGGCAACTGTGGGTGCGGACATTATGGGCTCGTTGCCAAAGAGCAAGGCCGGAAACACCGACCTCTTGGTGATGCAAGACCTCTTCACCCGTTGGGTGGAGTGCGTACCCTTGAGGCAGGCCACGGGGACCAAAATAGTTCAAGCCTTTGAAGACGTTATCATCAACCTTTGGGGTGTCCCAGATAACCTCTTCACGGATGATGGGACGGAATTTGTTTATCTCTACCATCACACCCTAGCAAACTCCACTGGGATGGCGTTCTCCACGTGAGAACGCCACCATGAGAACGTCAACCGAGTCCTGAAGACGATGATCGCCTCCTTCATGGAAGAACAACACCGAGACTGGGAAACACATTCCGGAATTCAGGTTTGGCTACAATACGGCGATCCATAGCTACTTAGAGACCTCGCCAGCTTTTCTAAATTTTGGGCGGGAACCACCATAGCTAACTTACTTAGAGATGCTGGGGGAAAAGTAGAACTGTCGGATAGTCCAAATACTGAAGGTTGAGTCGAAAGAATGAGAAGATTAGACGCTTTACGAAAATTAATATTCGGGAACGTAGACGATGCGCGAGCTACTCAGGTAGGGCGTTACAATCTTTGCCACCAGCCAGCGCGATTTCAAGTCGGCAATTTAGTTCTTTCCGAGAACAGAGTACTTTCTTCGGGGGCGAATTACTTCGCGGCGAAGATAGCACCTCGTTTTAACGGGCTGTACCTGGTTTCGAAAATTGTAAGTCTCACAGTTTACAAAATGACGGAAATCGAAGGTCGACATCGTATACTTAGGGTCTCGTCGCACGACCTTAAGTTTATACCCTACGAAAGTCATAACATACGTACTCGAACCGACCGAAACGGGGGAAATTCGGACGAAGACACTCGGAATCTAACCCTTTTTCGCTACTAACCAAATGTGACAAAATGTACCACGATTTTGGAATTCTTTTCATTTC
Source organism: Ceratoteleas bidentatus (assembly GCA_022817645.1). Taxonomy (NCBI): domain Eukaryota; kingdom Metazoa; phylum Arthropoda; class Insecta; order Hymenoptera; family Scelionidae; genus Ceratoteleas; species Ceratoteleas bidentatus. The sequence goes on from JABFPB010003767.1 coordinate 9,919, forward strand.
TCAAGTATGTGACACACTGTAGGATGCAGGATGTGTGGAGTCATGGCGTCCAACGGAAGGAGCCGCCTTGAGGTCTGACGTGGCTGTTGACTCGAGAGGAGACACTCCTCTACCAGGCGGAACCACACCAGTGGGCACTGACTTCTCCCGCTGTAGCTCGGTTTAGGAGAGACGAAGTTTCGACTTCGTAGAAGAGGATGAACTCTGTTCCAATCCTCTGTTCCAATGCATGGATGATGATATGACTATGTGATAAAGTGAATGAGTGATCATTTGATGGTGGTGACGAAATGCGTGGGTGACGATATGACTGGGATATAAAGTGAACGTTCGATCATTTGACAGTGGGGATGAAATGCATGGGTGACGATAAGACTAGGCGATGAATTGAATGTTCGATCATTTGACGGTGGTAATGAAATACGTAGGTGACGATATGACTGCGTGATGAAGGGAATGATTGATTATTTGCCGGTGAAGATTTAATACGTGGGTGACGATATGACTTAGTGATAACATAAATATTCGATTATTCGAAGGATCGATCATTAGATGAAATGAGGGTGGTGATTATATTAAAATAGTGATGAAATCTTATTTAGTGCGGCAAACGTTTCATGGCGAGAGCCATGAAACGTTTGCCGCACTTTTTTTGGCGAGAGCCTTCGTTTTTTGGCGAGAGCCTTCTTTATTCGCGCAATACACATTACAACCGCTTCTACAAATCAATGTATGCGAAGGGATAACACAAACACTAGACATAAACAAGACTATACAAGATTCCGAGGAAGGTAGCGTGGGTTGTCAACATTTGCGAGTCGTGGCTCGACTTTAAATAATCCACACCAGCATTTGCCTAAATGTTCAGAGAACCACGAAAACCTGAACAGAGTGGCCGGCAGTGGGAATTGAACCCACTACCTCCCAAATGAGAGTGCATAGGCAAGGTATCGCTATCAACTGAGCTACTGCCTCGGTTATTCGCGTAATACATAAATCATTAAATGAGGGCACAATTTGAGACAGCTCATATAAAGGTGTTTTTTGATAATGTTTTAGTACATTAGAATAAATGTAATCGCTTTGGGATTTTCACATGTTATAAAGTAATATTTCATCTTTATTTTCTGATATTTTCAGCAGAAAAAATGTGTTTCCCTGCCAATAGACAGCTGCAGGTGGTGCATTGGTCGCTTGCGGGACAGCGCGTTCAGTACTGAAACAACGGAGAAACAAGTGGATTAGTTTTTCGGAATCTACGTTAAATTATCTAAAAAATAGCATATAATTGTTTCGAAATTCGCTAAATTACCAAAATGGCAGCGCTCCTCCAAAGGAAAAAATCGCTACTAAAATGCACAAAGAAAATCGAAAAGTGGGAATATCCGAAAAATCATATGTTACCTTTTAGATAATTCATTTTTACATAGAAAATCAAAAGAATCAGCAAAATTTATTGAATAATTACAGAGCTGTGTCGCAAGCAAACAAAATTTGGTTTCGAGAAAAACGCGTTTAAAGATGAAAGGGATATTAAATAGGTTAAAATGACAACATTTTTTCGATTTCCCCCTCGGGAGTAATGCTGCGCTTTACTCCCTCGGAGAGCGTTTTACTCCCAAGGGAATAAAGTTTAGTTTTTCTCCCGCAATTTCAGGGAGTAAAACTCGACTTCTACTTGCATGTGTAACGAAAAATATCATTGTAACCTCGGGGAGTAAAACTCCATTTTACTCCCTTGGTTAAAAATATACTATTATATAATATATGTTTACCGGCGCTGTATTAACGTCCCCTAATAGAACATCAAATTTACAAATATCAAATATACGTATAATATAAAGTAATTGATTTCTCCAAGATATTGTATTTTGTTAGTAACCCCCCTAGCGAAAAAAATCTGACACTGTTCCGACGCTTGAGCGTTGGAACAGCGTCATACACACATACACACATACATACATATATATTTATATGGGCGTTTTTCCATATAGTGTCACTTTTCGTAAAAAAAATGTTAGATACAAAAGTTGAGGCACACCTTTCAAACCTTATCTTATCTCTTGTATATCAAAATAGAAGTACATTTTTCGATTTGACGACTTGATGTAAGCTTGCGGTCAAATTCTACGGTCATTATAATAATATGTGTATTATTATAATATCTGTTCACTTCATCTCAAAAATTGTATAATAAGAAGTACTCCTTCGACCATTTTCAGGAAAAAAATGTAATACACATTTTGACATATATTTATTCTCATTAACAACTACCTCAACTATTGTCATGTAGTAAAACCATTTTTATCGTGATTTAAAAGTGAGAATATTCCCTGTTTCCGAGAACTCTCGTGCGCTCTCTAATGCACTCAAATACACTCTTTCATGCACTCAAGGGCACTCTCTCACACTCTCTCGAGCCCTCTCGGTCAGTCTCTTTAACTCTTCACTGCGATTAGATACTTCCATATATGAAATAATATGTATTCGTGACATATATATCAAACAAACTTGGATGCACACATTTAAGTATGTTTTTGTGATGTCAGAATGTACCAGAAAACATGTCAAAATGGGCCCGATACTGTTGCGGGCAGTTTTCAGCAGCTTGGATATGACCGTGACATTTTCGTTGAATTTTCTGGCGTGATATTTCGTTCGTAATTTGGTAATAATTTTTGCCCGCAGTGCATTATGGTGCTGCTGTACCTCCTACATTTTTGAGAACTAAATTTTTTATTAGTCTACTCAATTCGAAAGGTGTGCTTAGTCAGGTCGTAATCGAGTATTTTGATTGTGACATTTTTTTGGTAAAAGTGACTTTTTCAATGTTCAAACGTAGCTACAACGCAAATATTAGGCGCACATCATTTTCATTATGATGATATCATTCCTACATTCATACACTACTATATACTGCAAGAAATATTGCCCACTAGTGATGCGGGCTCCGGCCACAGCCCCGAACGTTAGCCGTGACAATTTAAAATCAAAACTGGTGACACACGTTTGTCAATTTTTTCATGATTTCTATTGATCGCACAGAACTGAAAGTAGGGGAAGGGCGGGCAAAGCGGTTCACCTAAGGAAATCCAACAAAAAGTATCGGTTATCTACATACAACCATGTGCATGATTTTGTTGTTGCACTTTTTAATCTATTTTTTATGCCTCTCAATAGTTAAATAGTTGCAGAACAATTGATTTGATTCAGGAAAAACTAAAACAATGTTTTTCGCTTCATATTAAAACAGGGCGGGCAAAGCGGTTCAACATATTTATTTGTGCTTTTCTTTACATTATCGTTCCCAACGGTAATTTTGTGATCTGAATATGATCTGTAGGTGATATATTTGTGATTTTCAACACTTTTGGCCATAATATTATGGTTATTATCAATAAATTATAATAATGATATCTTATTAGGGTTATATTAACATAACTCACATAAACATTAACATAAACATCCCATAACATCTGCATAAACTTCCCACATCATCGAGATCAAATATATTTTATTATATGCACTTATATGCAATTGAACCAGAGAGCAAGAGGACCGCTTTGCCCGAACCGCTAATTCTAAGAATTCGTAAATAAATATTAGCAACAAAGTCTAAATATTGATTTGACTGAAGTTAACTAATCTCTGCAAACTATATTTCAATTATGGAATGTTAAATAACTTATTCTACAGCATAAGATTAATCTTGAAAATAATATTAATATTATAATTCTACAGCATAAGATTAATCTTGAGAAAAATTTTAGCAAACAGGTTCAAAATCAACTTGTCCACCCAACGCCCACATTGTTTATGTAAATATCGCGAATCTTGTATTGTGACGTTATACTTCATAAAGTATATCAGAGTCACCTTGTGTCAGCGAGATGACGCTGCCTTGTTATCATGTAAAAATCCCTGTTGAAAAATACTTATAAAAACTATTAGAAACTATCACATACTAATATATATAGATACTAATAGGACAATTCCTATAAGTATTTTTCAACAGGGATAATGCGAATAACCGCTTTGCCCGCCGAACCGCTTTGCCCGCCCTTCCCCTCCGTCGTTTTATGTGAGACAAATGTAGGTTCGGATTATTGAAGTTGAATATACTTCCGATGGTTTGATCCATTCTTTTTCAAAAAATCGATTTTTTCGCAAAATATCGGACTTTACAAAATTTGTTTAGAAAAAAGTTTACTGAGAAATGTTTTTGAACATGAACGCTTAATAAACATTAATTATTGAATGTAAAAATAAAAAACTTCTCTTCACTCATTTCTGAAAACCCAAAATTTAAACAATTCACGTTAAGAGGACCGTCTGGTACTTTTTGGCCAAAAAAAGATTTTTTGATGAATTTTTTTTCATTGCATATTCTAACATAGATGTGTGCTCTATAATATGGCTTTAAAAAATAAAACACGTAGAAACTGTTATTTTTCATATTCTCTTATTTTGAACTCGATTATCTGGAAAACTTTGTATGCAGAAATTCTTAACTTTAAAAAATTAAAGGTACACAAATTTTGATTCGATTTTGATGTAGTTTTCGTTAAAATGTTTAGAATTAATAATGAATACACTGGTCAGACAGAATTTTGATTGTTCAATTTAATAAAAGTTATTCATGTTAATGTAACAAAAAAATTAAAAAAGCCCCATTTTTGGCCTGTTTGTGACATTCTTTCATAAAGTCATGGGTAGCCAGATAAATATAAATGCTATCAAAATTTTGTCTGACAGATTAGTTCAAAACTGATTTCCGAACCTTGTGGTGCAAACTAAATTGAAATTGAATAAAAATTGGTGTACCTTTAACTTTTTAAAAATGACCTGTATTTGATTAATTATTAACAAATATATGATTTATTTTAACTTTTTTGCAATAAACGAGTTAACTTTTGTCTTCTACACGGAGAAAAATAATTCGTGAAGACAGCCACAATTGTGGTAACCATTACCACAATCGATGGTAACATGGTGGACAGCTATGCAGGTAGTAAAATTTACCATAATTGTGGTGAATTCTACCACAATTGTGGTAAATGTATACGCAAAATATGGTTCATTTAACCTCAATCTGTTAACTATTCGACTATAGTAAATGAAGCAAGTAAATTGTTCTCCATGTATCCATTCACAGCTATATGCAAAACGAAGGACCCCGCACTTTTCTTATGGAAATCCGGTTTCGGTTAAATTGGCTCATTTTTGATATTTTGTTCCTTTCAAATATCAAAAAATGAGCCAATTTAACCAAAACCGGATTTCCATAAGAAAAGTGCGGGGTCCTTTCATCAAAATCGGTCGAATAGTTCAGATTTTAGCCATTTTACCAGACGATCCCCTTAAAGGACAAACTGTCACCGAAAGTGCACAGTGTAAAATAAAAACTCGCACGTCGACCAGATATTTTTGTTTTCTGTCCAACGTGTACTCTCTCGAATTCGGAAATATGTTGATGGGCCCACCCGAAACGAACGTGTAATTTCCTAGACTCGGTCAAGAAACCCGCCTTATCATTACTATAATCAGCACTTCTCCACGTTAATTGCAATTTTACGGCTGAATTAATCAACTGCGATTACGTATGTAGCTCCGACTGTAATTGCTAAACTGAACAGTAAATGTATGAATTTCATTTTAATGTATAACTACTGGACGTTTTATATAGACATTTTTCTCAGCGTAATAGAATAGAATATAATGGAACTGACATTTCGACTGCGTATTCGGAATCCTTCCACCTAGTAATTCATTTTTAAATGTCCAATTCATTTCTGTTCGTTCAATTCACTCAATTTATTTATTTCCAAAATACTTTTATTTTAACACTAGAAGTACCACGAAATCGGTACCCCTAGAAGTACCAAGGGGACAAATTTGTCCCTTCCTCAATATTCGTCCTAAATTAAGGCAATAATCGCCGTTTTTCAAAGTTTTTGATCATATAACTGTACAATATAATGTTTAACAATGTAAATACATTGTTTATAAATTTAAAAAAGTCTTTAAAGTTGAAATAAATAAGGTTTTTATCATTACTATATCACATAGTAGGGGAAGGGCGGGCAAAGCGGTTCACCTAAGGAATTCCAACAAAAAGTACTGGTTATCTACATTCATCCATGTACTTGTTCTTGCACTGTTTAATCTATTTTTTATGCTTCTCACTAGTTAATAGTTATAGGAAGCAGAACAATTGATTTGATTCAGGAAAAACTAAAACAATGTTTTTCGCTTCATATTAAAACAGGGCGGGCAAAGCGGTTCAACATATTTATTTGTTCTTTTCTCTACATTATCGTTTCCAATGGTACTTTTGTGATCTGAATATGATCTGTAGGTGATATATTTGTGGTTTTCAACACTTTTGGCCATAAGATTATGGT
>JABFPB010003768.1:0-16317 GCA_022817645.1 Ceratoteleas bidentatus
AACAACCACTTTGAACCCCGCGCCACTCCAGATGTCGCTCCACTCCCCCCTCCTGCCGCCCCCTTTGTTGCGACCTGCGCGCGCATCCCCAGCCCGAAATAGCGTTCACGTCACTCGGTCCGCGCGCTCCGCCGACCGCCGTGGCCCTCGCTTCAGTTCCCCAGGTGCGCGCAGGTCTCCCCGATCCCCGCTCCCGCGCGCCGCTCCGTCGGCTGGCATGCCCCGGGCGCGCTGACGGCGCCTCGCCCCCCCGACTCCGGCGTCGCCATGAGCGCGTCGCGCGGCGACTGGCAGGTCAAGCTCAAGCGGGTCGAGGAGCGCAGCAGCCGCCTCTTCGAGACGGGCCAATGGGCCGACTGCAAGTTCATCGTCGGCCAGGAGCCGCAGCAGGAGCTATTCAACGGGCACAAGCTGCTGCTCGCCATGTCCAGCCCCGTCTTCGAGGCGATGTTCTTCGGCAGCATGCCGGAGAAGAGCGACCCTGTGGCGATTAAGGATGTGCAGCCGAAGGCCTTTAAGGTGGGACGAAAGGGGCGGATTTTTGGGGTTCTTTAAATTGGCGATAGTTTAATTAAGTTAAAGTAATGAGAATTCGATGAAACTGCAAATCTGGTTTATTTCGGGGCTACTATTTATTTTGCGAAATTCTCGAGGAATTTGAGTATGTAGAAGCCGAGATATTAGATGGTAAATTTTTTTGTCTTTGAAACTTTAACAGCGAATATCTCGGTTTCTGTGTAGTCGAATTGCTTGAAAATTTGGCAAATTAAATAGTGATATTCTAAGAAGCCAATTTTAAGTTTTGTAAGATTCTTATTTTTTGTTTTCTCATTATTCATAATTCAGAACAACTGCTGAAATGTTGTTTATAACATTTGGAAAACGATTTCACAGAACTCAGTCTGAACAGGAAAATCAAAATTTACTATTAAGGTGGCAAACCAACAATTGACAAAAAATATTTCTTTTCATTTTCTTAAACAATCAAACTAATGCTATGAAGAAATAATAGAACATTGTTAAATTAATGTGACCATATTTTCACTTGGTACCCTAAATATACGGCCCTTCATAGGATAACATCCTTAAGTTAGTTATCATATGAATAATATTAATCCATTAACCTTAATATTAATCTGCGTTTGTGTAAATGTTTATACAAATTCCCTAATTCATATGTATCCTGTTTGTCGAGTGTGATTGCAGCGCCAGCTAGCGCCAGAATTGAAAATACAGTGACGGATTTAGCGCGCTTTTCGCACTCGGAGGTTTACGTAAATCGACACCTCAAAAGAATAACATAGTAGCATTGTTAACTTCTTTTATCGTATTTCTAGAAAATTTGTAGGAAGTAGTGTTACAGTTTAATTGTGTGCTATTTTTAAAGAAAAGAATTGGATTATTAGATGATAGTGAGGTTTAAATTATGCATAGTACAATTAATGGGCTGTTTCGTAAGAATTGTCTAAAAATATGTCGAAAAAGTTGACAATCTTGAAATTGAAATATTGTGTTTTAGTGTTTTTTACAGGAATTCCTATGTTATTGAAATAACAATGTATTTTTAGATGGTTTTGTTAGGATACCATAAACAATTTTTTTTAATTTGTATAAACAAGTGAAAAGGAAAGATGTGCTGTTTCTTTATAAACTTTTTATAAACTCGGAAATAAAATCACTTATTTTAAAATCAAATTGTGCTTTTGTCAGATTTCTTTATATTATAATAAAGTTTTATATTATAATAAAATTCTATATAATAAAAAAATTTTGCTACATTTTTTTAGCATTTATTCTTCTTATCTTTCTTTACATCATAACTTGCTCTTTAGATTTAGAAAACACAATGCAATTCTATTTTTCCCATATGGAAATGTGAAAGTTGCTTTATTTTTGTATCAATATTTCCACCAACTTTTTAATCTGGAGCAAAGTTAGAGAAAGAGTTTGTTTTTCAGAAACCACAGGAGGGCACAAAGTCTGTAAAAGTGCTTCGTAGAATTTAGAGAAAAGAATTCTTGAGATAAATTTGGCAATCGGCTGAAGCATCAAGAATGTAGTTAAAGTGTGTTGAAGGGGAAATTAGGGAAATGTGTTACAGTTTAGCAATGCAAATTGTTCAATGTTTCTGAGAATAACAATGATAGAAACTAATTCTTTATTTTGTTAAATTTGCAAAAAAATATTGTACGGATAAAAAACATTCAATTCAATTATTCAGTTAAATTATCAATTGATAATTAAATGATTCAATTCAATTATCAAAGTAATCAGAATTATGTAATTATTAAAATTACATAAAAATCACGAAAAGAAAATATAATAAAATGAAATTAGAAACTTATGTTATGAATTCTGAACCTTTTCATACAGAAAAGTCTATGAAATTATTCAGTGTAATTATTTTTATTTTTAACATTATAACATAAAAAATATTAAAAGAAAAACAAAACATAAAAAACTCAAATATTTTAAAATATTTCTCACTTTTTATTTTAATATTTTGTAATAAAATTAATATTTATATTACAGTTTTTTACAGAAAAGTTTCTTTTGGCAGAATACCATTGTTAATTTGGATGTGACATAGGTCAGGGTTATAAGAATGGGATTCATTTCTGGGGCAGTTTTAAACAGAATTGGCAATGTTATTTTAGTTTTTATTCGAGGAAATGAACATTGGAACTGTAGTCACAGTTTCTTTATGCTGAGTCGATGTCACCTAGTGATAAATGTTTATAATACAAATTATAAACATTTATCACTAACTCTCACAACTGTCGTGTTGCTCCTAAAATATATTATTATCATCTTAATGCGGTGGATTAACTTTGTGATTCTTTGTTTGTCTCTAAAAATAAGTTGGTGAAATGAGGCTGATTTGATTTTGTTTACCTTTTAACATTTGTTTAATTTCTCAAATCTGCTACAATATTTATGCTTTTCTATTGGCTTAACAAATTATTTAAACAGTTCAGTTCCAATTTGTTCTTTTAGAATATTAAGAAAAATGCAGCACCTTTCAGTTACTTTCTTTTCCTAGTTGAAATAAAAGCAATAAAAATTACAGTGAAGACTATCAATATCTGACTCACAAGAGTTTTATTTCGTATAATAAATTCTAAATTGTAGCCATACACTATTAAGATGAATGAAATTGACTTAATTTACAGTTTATAAGGCGAATTATATATGTATATATGAAATACACTTTTCAGAGAAACAACGATAGGTATTCCACAAGATTAGTTCATGGCATGTGATATAAATTTTCAATTACTCTGCAATCTTGAGTTTATTGATGACTTTTATGAAAGAAATTCGAAAGAAACAATACGCTATAAAACTTAATGACTCTTCATTCAATTTGGCCTCTAAATTGTGCAATTATCTCACTTCTAAAACATGCAATGAAACAGTTCAATTAATTTTTCAGTTTTGCATATCAAATTCTACTTGGAGCACATTTCTTTGTCATTCAAATTCGACATTCAAAGCTGAATTTAATTCGACTTTCTTCCCTAAACACAATTATTACTCCATGAAGTGAATGATAAAATTAAACAAATGGAAAATTAAATTACACAAATATTTAAACACATAATAGACACATAAAAACCACTTTAAATTATTATAAATTATTTATATAATCGCAAAAAAATGGATGTATAAATATATTTGACAAAATTCTTCTCTATCCCCTTTTTCAGGCTCTTCTTCAATACATTTACACAAATGAGGTCGACCTCACATCATTTGACCTCGCCTGCGAGCTCTGTTACTGCGCCAAGAAGTACATGTTCCCCTTCCTCGTGCAGCATTGCACCAGGTAACTGAGATGACAATATTCTTACTTATCAGATTTCTGAATCTTGAATTAGAGTTAAATTAAATTCGATCACATCATCAAACAACTTTAATTCTAATTATTATTCGAAAAGTGCTTTATAAATAGTACTTTTCAAAAGTACTTTTCAAAAGTACTTTATAAAAGTACTTTTTACATGTGCCTTTTGCAAGTAGTTTATATAAAGTAGTTTTAAAAAGTACTTTATATAAATATTTTTTAAATATAATTTCCAAAAAGTACTTTTTTAAACAGTTATGAACAATTTATTGGACCATAATTCACTTGAAAAAAGTACTTTATAAATGTAATTTCCAAAAAGTATTTTATAAATGTAATTTCCAACAAAGTACTTTTATAAATTTACATTTACAAAATAATTGTAAAGTGCTTTTTGAAAAGTAGTTGTACAAAGTACTTTTTGAATGGTGTTTTTATAAAGTACTTTTCGGAAAGTGCTTTTATAAAGTACTTTTGAAAAGTATTTTATAAAGTACTTTTCGGAAAGTGATTTTATAAAGTACTTTTATAAAGTACTTTTCGGAAAGTGATTTTATAAAGTACTTTTATAAAGTACTTTTCGGGAAGTGATTTTATAAAGTACTTTTATAAAGTACTTTTCGGGAAGTACTTTTTTAAAACAATTATGAACCATTTATTGGATCATAATTCACTTGAAAAAATGTGACCAGGTACATGTGGTCCGACCTCTGTCCGAAAAACGTGTGTCGCGCGTACGAGTTCTCGCACCTCTTCGAGGAGTTCGAGCTGCGGAACCAGTGCCTCAGCATCATCCAGAAGCAGACCCGCGAGATCCTGCGCGACCCCTCGTTCGGCGACATCGAGCACGGCACGCTGCTCGCGATCCTGGACCAGCCCTTTCTCAACATCGAGTCCGAGCTCGACCTCTTCCAGGCGCTGGAAACCTGGTCCAAGGCGGAGTGCACGCGTAAGCAGATGGACCCCAAGGACCAGAAGTGTCTGCGCTCGGTCCTCGGGGACGCCCTCTACAAGATCCGCTTCCTCACGCTCACCCCGAAGGAGTTCGCCGAGGGCCCGGGGCAGTGCCCGCTGCTCACTCAGGAGGAGTCCTTCGCGATCCTGATGAACATCTCGTCGAGCGCGAATACGGTCCGAATGCCGCAGGACTTCGACACCAGCAAATCGCCACGCAACGTGGCTTTTGCCGAAGTATGGGTCGGAATTTGAAGAATTCAAAAAATAAACATTTTTTAAACTTTGCAAATTGAAGATTAAAAAAAATGTTTTGGGTTAAAAGAAATTTTTTATTTTAATAATTTTCATTTTTTACATTTTCATTTTTTTATATTTGCAACATTTTTTATTTTTTTATATTTGCAACATTTTTTTATTTATTATATTTGCAACATTTTTTATATTTTTTATTTTCAAATTTTGAAAGAAAAGGTTCTAAGTTGATTTGGTTTTTTGTAGAGCTCAACTTCGTCAGAACGGATTTCAAAAATCTCTGAGCCTATCTCCAGTGGAGACGGCGGATTTTTATTCAGCGCGGCTGTTCAGACTTTGTCCCCCAGAGCGCCCAAGTTCTACTGTTCGAGGAGCGTTTACGCGGAAACGGAGACCATGAATCCCGACACTTTGGACAGCTGTTTGTCTTTCACAGTAGATAAAAATATTTGCATCATCGGCATTGTCGTTCCCACTCAAGTGAGAGAGGTAATACAAAATGTCGTCAAATCAGAAGTGGTGAAAACATTTGTTTTCCATTTCCAACGATTTTCTCTGTCTTTCAACACCTTTAAGAAGATGTCTATGTTTTTATAGAATTTAGCAGTTCCAACTATTTGTAATCTTGTTCAACATTCTTAGTAAATTGTATTGATTTTTAGATGTTTTAACAGTTATTTGCACTTTCGTCTACACTTTTCAACGTTTTAAACAATTATTTTCAGCAATTGTCTACAGAAGAGCAATACACCGAAGTGGTTTATGCCTACCTTCTAGACTCATTTGGAACTCGGTTGACCTACACCTACTTCACTTCTAAAGTGAAAAAAGGAGATTTGATGGAAATCAGTTTTAATCGAGCGATTTACATTCAAAAACATAAGGTTCGACTTCAATATTGCAATATGCTTTACCAAAAAATATATTTCGATTTTACACAAATTTAACAAGTAGTCCCTATGGAATTATAAAATATTAATTTTATTTAGTTTTATTTAATTGTTTTAATTGTATTTAATTTAATTTTAAAACTAACAAATAATTAGAACTTTTTAATAAACAAATTTTATTTAATAAATTATTCTAATCTAATGATCAAAATCGATTGCAGGTTTACCGAGTTGAAGTTGTATTCAACAAATGTGGATTTTACCCATCGGCGACCTGCGCGGAATCGGCGCATTGTGATAGTGTTTTCTTCCTCTTTAACGTGTGCTGCAGGGAGGAGAACGTGCGCGACGGTCTCATTAGATCCATAGTCTTTATGTAACTCAAAATTGCCGAAACCCCCAAATAAAGAGGCAGAATCGGTCCGAAACGACCCACAGCGGATACCCTAATTTTACAACAATTTTGTAATTTTACAACGTGTCACTGTAAACAGCCGAGTAGCATTACAATCTTCGCTGTAATCTTACAACGAAATCCCAACAGCGCCGCCACTTGATTTACGCTGCCGACGTTGAATCGATCCAATAAGACTGCGACTGTCAGACAAAATACTCGGATTTGAGAATACGAACCAGGGTAGTTCGGGGTGTTCTGAAAAGAATATTTTTGCACTTCGAAACGCGAAAATCTCCCGTTTCAAAGTCTCCAGATTCAAAGTTTTCTGGTAAAAAATGAACTGGAAATAGCAAAATATTTTCTGATGTGTAAAAATTATCGTTAAATTAAAATGTCTTTTTATTTGAAAAGAAAACTGAATTATCGTAAATCGATAAAATATTCGTTTCATTTGGCGATCTCAGAGCCGTCAAACGATCGATTGCACAGTTTTTGATCGATTTTGAGTCAAGTTAATCGTCTAAGAAATTGTTCAGACTTTTTGATATTCTATTAATTCGTCGTTGTTAAGATATGTCTATTCGACCTTTTATATTTTATTACATTAATCGCTACTGTGAGATCAAAGTCTAAGAAAAGAAAAAAGGGCTGTTGCGATTTTGATTTCCAAATCGAACGATATACAAAAATTCTATGATTTCAATCGTACTATGTTTTTCTAGCCCTAAAAACTGAAAAGAAAAATGTCGTTCCCAAATTTCTTCGTTAAACATTTCTCGCATTAATTTCCTCTGATTTGCAATTCCGTGGTTGAAACGTACAAAACTTCGCTACCTCAAAAAGAGCCGTTCAATGAAATGCACAAATCCGATTCGATTCACCCTCACATACACACAAACCGCTATTTTTTATAAGCCTTCGCTGTACGGAGCGTTGTAACCACGATTGTACTTGCGTGACATTTTATTGTTCCTTTTGTATAACAAAAAACAAGCGTATCGGTCACTGACATATAATACAATGGTATATACACAGAAACAGCATGTAAAAGGTGTTTAGCATAATCGATACTTATTGTGCAATAAGAGGAAGGCGTCGACTTTTGTTAATATATCGTAAACGAGAGCAGTTATATATACAGAACCGTATAAAGTGTACGACATTGTTATGTGTGACAAAATAAGCAACAAAAGCGTCTTGAAATATAAATTGTTGAAAATGAAGGGGGGTTTTCATTTGTCACATAACTTACCTAACGTTCCTTATACAATCTAAATTGCTCGTTAAAAAATTAATTCGATGTCATTGATTTGGGAAAACTGGCCTAAAAAAGTGAGAAGTGGTTTTTTCGACTTTGAAATCTATTTTACGGCAAACGGCGAATATGCGGTGAATATGTATGAAATCGAAATGGGACATCGAAAAACGACTTTTCAGCCTGTGAAAACTCGAAAAACGCAATCCGTTCAAGTTTGGTTCGGATTTGGCGAAGTTTGAGGGAAATTCGTGGTTTTCGGTCGAAATCGATAAAATCGCTCCAAACGTACTTGGAAATGATGTAAAAAGTGATGGGAACCAAGCTTTTCGAAGTTCGAAATGGTTTGGAATGTGTGGAGATTGATTGAAAGAATCAGTTTTTTCAAATCGCCGAAAAAACGGCGAATATGCGGTGAATCTGTATGGAATTGAAATGGGACGTCGAAAAACGACTTTTCAGCCTGTGAGAACTTTTGAGAATTTTTCCAATTTTTCTAGATTTTGTTTTCAAATTTAACATTTGTTTATAAGTTTTTGTAGCCAGATTTTTTAATTACAATAATTTTCAGGTTTTTATTAACAAGATTATTGTCTTACTGTTATTATTATCTATTTAAATTTCTAAAATTTACCATTCTAAAGAATTTAATAAATTATAATTGGGCGAAGTTTTTTCATTTTCTAATACAAAAATAGTTAATTATTTCATATAATTCACTGGACAAACTTCATTTGTACAATTACTTTCACCCTGTTTGTACGAGTTACGGTATAAATATCTCTTTAAATACGAAAATATAACTTCTCGATAAATTTCGAATCCTTCAAATCGCTTTTAAATACTACATTACGCAACTTTCGCGACACGTTGCGTTCATTTTCCCTAATTCGATAAAATAATTCTAAATAAAATAAAACTAATGCAAAAGTCGTAATGCTTTTCGTAACTGAAGGGGAAATGACGGCTGATTTGGGTAAAAATTATTATAAACGATTTCTAGTAATTTAGATTTTCGATCTAAATTCTGACTCCGGCACAGGTGGGAAAGCAGTACGACGATGCATTTTGTGACAAAAAGTGGCATTTTATGTTTTGTGGATGATAAAGTCCCATTCGTCGTTCCAACGAAGTTTGAGCACGTCTTTTGGCGAGAGAGCGGTGGTTCCGTAGCTCAGCGCGGAAAATCGGCGAAATACGTAGATTACGCTTATCACCCAGACTACGACAATTATCCGGTAGAGAGCGGGCAGAGCGTTCCATTTGAAATGAGTCCTGGAAGGTGTTTGTAAAATTAAAATTAAATTCATTACACTTCGACATTTTCTAAGGATTGTCAAAGAATTCAAAAGAATTCGAAGGAATTCAAAAAAAATTCAAACGAATTCCGAAGATTATCGAATAATCCCCAATTTTTTTCAAAGAACGTGAAAGATGTCAGAAGAATTCCCAAGAATTCCAAAAACTTCAAAAAATACAAAGAATTCCAAAGATTTCCGAAGAAATTCAAAAATTCTTTCAATGTATTCTAAAGAAATATGTCGTACTTGATAAAGTAGTATAGATGATCAATGGTCGCGGCAGCTAACAGTATTTTGAAGACGAACGCGGGGAGGTAATGGTGCAGGAAGAGGGTGTTTTCCACGAACATGAAGGGGACGTAGTGAAGCAGGTAACCCCCGAGCAAAACTCGGCCGATGTCCTGAAATCGGCACCACTCGGTTTCCGCGATGTCGAAGCATAGTCTTCGTCTCCGCATTAGGTAAATTATCAGCAGAGAAGTGTACGTCATAATACACACTGTGCCGGAGTACCAGATGAGAATGTTACCAAGAAGATGAATTTGAGCCTGAAATAAAAAAATGAGTTAATTACAACACAAACGATTGTAATTTTCTGCAATTTTATGGTGAAAATAATAAAATTAAGTAAAAATCGGGTAAAAAGTAATTTAATATTACTTTGGAAGAAATAATTCAACAATTATTCCATGTGGAATTTTATCCAATGAAATTTTCCATGGAATTTTATCTCATGAAATTCCATATGAAATACGAATAGCTTACATTGCTGTTATCGTCAACCCAATAGGCGATCCCACGAGTTAACAGTGGCCAGTCCAAAACGCCACTGGAGTACATGTGACTGGTTGGAGGCTCAGACATGCCAAAAATCATTTTCGTCTGAAGCTCCGCCAGCTTCTGCCAAAAAGTCAGAGAAGTGCCCTCTAGCGGAATCATTTCAGCGTTTATCAATTCTCGTTCCCTCTGCTTCTGATCCTCACTCTTCGTATACCTACAAATTACACCAATTCCCATTTCAACCTCAAAAAGGTACCATAAAACAATTCCCATTCAATTCCCATCGAATTTTATTGAATTTCTCGATTAAATTAATGGAAAAACAATCATTTTTCGTATCAGGAAATGGGAACTAAAATTCCAACTTTTTTGACTTCCAATTGACTTTAAGGCCCTTCTTTCCCCAATCCAAACTACCTATGTTCCTCCACATTCCACACAGTGTTGGACTGTTCCAGCTGACGATCAGCCACCACCTCATGCTGGTTGAATCCCCAATCCGGGAGCTGTCTCCCGCTGAATTTCAGCGCATACTTCGTCGTCGCGTGGATCAGTCTGACCTGGCTCTGGATCGCGTGCCAGACGTCCCCGGTTCGCTCCCGGTTCACTATGTCCACTTTCCAGAGACTCTGCGCAGGCATGGAGATGTTGTAGTCGACGTAACAAGACACTTCCTGGCTCTGGGGCGTCATCGGCGCGGCGACGTCGTGCGAGTTGAGCATGCGGCTGGTGATACCGTGCACCAGCTGGATCACGTCCCCGTGCTTCACAGGTTTACTGGGTTTTGTTACGGTGAGGTCATTGACCTCTGGACGCTTCACGATCCACCAGTTGTTTACGTCCTTGAAGGAGTAACAGGTGACCTGGATGGGAAATGGGTTTTTTTTAAATAAAGTACCCAGTGAACCAGATTGTACGAAAATTGACCAATAATTGCCTAAGGCCGCCCGATTGTCCAATATTGTCCAATTATTGGGCAATATTACCCCATTTTTGTACCATTATTGCCCAATTTCAGTGAACCCAATATTTGGATCACTGGGTAAAATTTTAGAAACTGATTAACCTATAATAAATTTTAATGCAATATTTATTATAGGTTAATCAGTTTCTAAAATTCTCTAAATTTTGACAAATTTGACTTTTTTGAATATTTTGAAAATTTTGAAAATTTGAAAAATGTTGACCTGCTGCTGGTGCGAGCTGCCCCGACCATCCGGGTAGTTGATGGGATAAACGTGGGTGTGGCTATGCAGCCAGCAGGCTCGACCGAAGGTGTGCCTCAGGGTGATTTGTGAGCCGTGCGTGACCTCGACCGGTTGACCCTTAGTAATGCTAGCCAGACCACCATCCAGACTCGCCTGGAAGGCGCTGGTCATGATGGAATCGTGCGGACCGGCCTTCGTCAGGATCGAAAAGTGGACGTAGAAGATGGCCAGGTAAATGGTCAGCATTGTGCCGACGATGGCCACGATCCGGAAGAACAGGTGGTAGAGTAGGGACATCCTGGTCAGGGTCTTCCTGGGCAGCATCTGCCAGTAGTCTTGCCCGACCAGGTAGACTCCGAGGAGGAACGAGTAGAAACCTATGTACTTTACACTGGAACAAATTATTATGAGTTAATTCTGAGAATATTCCAAATATTCTCAGAATTTACTCGGTGTAAATTCTTATATAAGTGGTTTAGTCGTGACTGCTAGGTTAAAATAGACCAAAATACGTTTCTTTTGAGCTATTCGCTCGACTTCAGATTTCTGTAAAAAATCGAGATATTGAAGTTGACATTGCATTTAAACAGCCTCGAGTGAATATGTCACGTGGATATGATGACAGTTGGTGAATCATTATTCGACGAATTCTGAGAATATTCCAAAGCAGTTGGTAGATTTGCTCACCAGGTGGCGCAAGTCAAGTTGACAACTCCACTT
This sequence comes from Ceratoteleas bidentatus, assembly GCA_022817645.1. Taxonomy (NCBI): domain Eukaryota; kingdom Metazoa; phylum Arthropoda; class Insecta; order Hymenoptera; family Scelionidae; genus Ceratoteleas; species Ceratoteleas bidentatus. The sequence goes on from JABFPB010003768.1 coordinate 11,608, forward strand.
ATGAGCCAGACCCACCACATGAGGCGAGAAGGGTCTGACGAGATTTTGCGGAATTTGAGAATAGAGAGAATGCCCATAAGTGAGAACTGGATGAGGATACTTTCCAGAAGAATGAACCTGGACTGTGTCAACAGGGCGTTATCTGTAATAGACAAATTTGGGGATTATTGTCAATGACGGAGATTATTGTCAATGATTGTTGTCAAAGGTGTTTTGTTTGTATTACCAAACAAAACGAGCAGGCCTGCGATCGCAGCGCTCCACTGCTTAAGTCCCAGCTCCAAAGCCAGGTGATAAGTCGTGGGGACAATGAGACTGCCACATAATGCCGGTACCAGTCTCAGAGCAAAGAGAGGTACTTTGTCGGGATAGGGGCTGCCTATTCTGTCGAACTTGAAACTCCCATCGTAACCAGCTATGTATGCCGCTCCGGATATGAGGAGTTTGCCTAAAGGTGGATGGTTGTCGAAGTAGAACGTCTTCTTCAGGTACAGACTCACGTACTTCCCATAGTGGAGTTCGTCGAACCTGAAAATGGGGGAATTGACTGCTGGTTGAATTGGTTTGGAAGGAAATAATATTTAGAATATTATTTTGTTATAAAAATGGTATGTGTTGTTTCGTATGGCATTTTTCAATTGGAAAGACTGGAATTGATGGTACTTGTAATGAAGAACTCACACTACATTGCGAGGCTCTTCCAGACGATAAAACCTCGTCACTACCCCAACTAAGAGTAAGAGACAGGCAACAACGTCGACCTCGAAATTTATCTTGATCTTCGTCGAGGATGAATTGTCCCAACAACTTTCTTTCCCCTCATTTCCATGTTCTTTAGTTCTGCTATCTTTCCTCACATGCTTCGACTCGTCTCGGACGATTTTCTCAGTGAGTGATGACTCTTCTGAGGTCTGAAATTTTTGTATTGTTCGTTGATAAAAATGCATAAGTCTGAGTAGTTCTTATTAAAATTCTCAAAAATGAATAGGACTGAGTAAATAGGTTTGTCCATTTTAATCATCTATTGAATATCACTGAACTGTAGAGAAAAGTGATCTATGTTTGTATTAGGGGTAGGAATAGTCAAATTGTAATTTAATTACAAATTTTATTTATTTAAAATCATTTTTAAAAATATATTCCTCATATAATGCAAAAATTACAATATATTCCCATTTTTAGAAATTATATTAAAAAAATTTCACAACAAAACTTATTCTCATTTTTGAAATTAGCATATACTTTATTTATATAAAAACGCAACAAGATAATTGATAGTGTGTCGAAATTTAAACGTTCTATGTCGCCAATAGATAACACGAACAATCCCTGGAATGAATCGTAACAAGTAACATTAACAACTAATAACTAATAAGTAATCTCAGGGCCTTTCGACCGCACAACTTCGCTGACATACTTGAACCTGCGGCTCGTCGCGTGCGGCGGAGTCAAAGTTGGCGCTTCGCTCCGACTTTCTGTCCGTCTCTCTCTCCTTGGTCTTCCGGCGGCGGACCTCCATCGCGCAGGCCCGATCGCGAATTCGCGGCCGATTGCGGTCAGATTGCGATCAGCCCCGACTCGCGTGCCACGAATGCAGGACCCCCGGGATCACGCGCCTCGGCATCACTGGCGTCCGAACGCTAACGTGGACGACCCGCGACTAACCTTCCCCTTCACCGAGGCACCCGCAACGATTGTAACGGTATCGCGCCGATGCCCTATACGTGTACAGGCGAGATGACGCGGCGGCTAACGTCAGTTAGTTTATTACCCTTATTTAGCGCCGATTCGAATTTTCGGGAAAAAGCGGATTTTTTTGGATGTGCATTTGTGCATGTTTGTTTACAAATAGTGCAATTTTGGGAAGGGAATGGATGAATGACCTTTATTTTTAGCATTCGCAGAATCTGTACATATTTCCGCGATGAGAGATGAATGTGTGTCTATGTAATAAAAAAAGTCTGACTGTGTGTAATGTAGTTTTTTGTATATTGTTCGTTTTGTAGGGAAAAAAATAATGTATAAAAATAGTAATAATAAGACTTTATTAATATATATTTAATAATACAATTATTACATTAATAAGAATTTTTATTACTTTGTATTAATATTTTGTATTATAAAGGATGCACTTATGTGATTTGAATTTATTTCTTATGCACTGAATAGAAAAAGATGAGAATAGTCCTCATTCCCTTATTCCTTTTATTGTGTTAGAAGCCTAAAATGAGTGTTTGAAATTGAGAATGATTCACAACAATATTCTGAATCATTTGCTGCAAAATTTTAGGACACGAGTCAGAATTTCATTCACTAGCAATTGATTTTATTTCTAGGAATTTTCAAATGCGCCACTAAGCTCAGCTGTTCAACTGAAGCAAAAGCGTAACAATATCTTTCTCTCCAACGAGAAAGATAGAATGATGTTTTCGGAACTCTAACCTAAAAATTGGTTCTTACATCTGTCGTATTTGTTGTGTAATTTCTACTTTGCAGCGTTTGTTATAAGTGTTATTATAAGTTGAAACCGTTGTAAGTGTTAAATTCAGATTCTACACTTTTAGAACCCATTGTAAGTTTTAAGCGCAATTTCATATTGGAAATGTATTCCGTTTTATCAATTTTTATACAACGTAGTATTTAGATATTCAATTACGTTGCAGTTTTTAGATTTTCTTTGTCGTTATTTATTATCAATGAAATTCTAGTTAATTTTAGTGAAATACAAAAAATCTCATTTTAATGGGAAAATCATATCAGAAAATAAAATTTTAAAAATACTAAATATTCAATAAATCTTAAAAAAATAAAAAGGATATTATTGAAATAAAAATACAATTATTAAATTCTACAATTTTTATTAAATTATTCTTATTAAATACATACAAATAATGTTAATAGTAATAAAAAATACTAATATTTATTATTGTTTTTATTTTATATTTCATTTTGTTACATAAAAAAACTATTGTTTATACATAAACATATATTAGCATTTTCAGATAATCATTCATGGACAGTCAAGTAGTTACTGAGGGAAGATTTCTGGATCTCATAGACGACGATTGGCGAAAAGAAAAACTCCCCATCGACGACATCTCTGTACCTCTAGCGGAATTGCCTGACCCTGAAAATGACAATGGCGATTCCCACATGACCTTGAAAGAACTCGAGCAAAAATGGAGCAACCTGGCTCTCGGAACGTTCAGTGAAAATCATCTCCACTCTCCAACTCAATCACACAATTAATCAGCAATTTAAAAAAATAAAAGTAAAAAATTAACCCAAAAACACATTCTTTTTCATTACAAATCAACAAAAATAATTACACAATTAGAGCTAAAAATTGAAATTAAACAAAAATACCCAAAAAGATACAAATTTCTTCAAACTGAAAAAGTTGTCAGACTAAAAAACTTGTCAAATTATCAATAACAGAAAAATTGTTACCGTAAAAGTTGCTAAAAATGGAGTTCCCAGAAACTGGTCAGCAATGCGCTGTGAAAACTTGCAAACAGATGGACTTTTTGCCATTCACCTGTCACCATTGCCAGTTGATATTCTGCAAAGAACACTCGCTCGCCAGTTCCCACAACTGCGACAGTTTCGTGGACAAATATGTCACTGAAAAAACGAAAACCACCACTTACGAGTGTACGAAGGCAATGTGTGAAACCAGGACCCCCTGCAAAATGCTCTGTGTCCAATGTGGGAACAACTTTTGCCTGGCTCATCGGTTTCATGGATGCATAGATCCCACGCAGGAGGAAAAGGAGAAGGAATTGGAGAAATGGTTAAAGCCGAGGAGGGAGTTTCAGGAGGCTAAAAAAGTTGTTGACGAGGAAGTCGCGAGAAACTTGAAGAAGTCGAAGAATGTGGCGATGGCTAATAAAGTAAATAATATCATTCATTTATTTTATAAACATTAAAAGTATTCAAAAATAGAATACAATACGATATACTAAAACACTTGGAAACTTCTAAATTTCTATTTATTTCAGGTTCAACTTATGAAACTGAAAGGAAAGTCTATTGGACAAAATTGGATTCCAGTGTCTGAAAGACGTTATTTCTTAGTTTACTATCCACTAGACTCGAAAAGTCCCGTAAAGTCGAAAGGAGTGTTTGTGAACGTTCGATGGACAGTTGGCAAGGTGATAGATTACATTTCAGAGTTGCTGAACATCAGAAACTCGAACAACAGTTCGAGTGCCACGAAACTGAGATTGTTCAGCCATATCTCTGGAATGGTAATTGCGGAAACGATGGACACGAAACTGGACGGCCTTTTTGAATCTGGCACTTTGACCGATGGACAGAGCGTTGTTTTAGAGTATTCGGATTCGCGTGAAATTGATGTTTCTAATTATAAATGAGTTTGTAAATATTCGGGAGGACGATTTGATGGCTCTGAAAAGATGTTGGGACTGAAATAAATTAATCTTCAGAAATCGAGTTTCGTTTTATTGATCCCAGATATATTTGTTACAAGTAATTCGAATAATTTGAAAGAAGCGAGACAAGAAAAGACTGGAGAGGTTTGATACCCACCAGATGGAAATTGCAAAAAAATATGGTCTTCCAAAAGATTAGCAAAATCTAAACAAGAATTTTAAAACTTCAGAAGAACGTAAATGTAGTGGAGTATTCTCTAAAAAAAATCTTTATATTGTGTATACAAAATCATATTATTTTAATTGCACAAAAGTA
>JABFPB010003769.1:0-16307 GCA_022817645.1 Ceratoteleas bidentatus
TAATTTGATATTACTAACAATAAATAACTACATTGCAATATTTCTGCAACGAATTGAATAAAATGGACCCCAATTTTGGAATAATTCTGGTCAGTTGTCTTCAATAAAAAATAATTTTGGGATATGCATTGACATTTTTTTAGTCAGATTGTATACATTTTTCTAAAAAAAACTTATTATTTTTACATGAAAATTGAATTGCTGATTTATTAATTATTAGGATTTTTTATCAATTAACTTTTTTAGATTCCAGTATTCAAAGGAGCGTATTCACCTCTCCTATCAACAGAAAATGCAAAAATCACAGCAGATACCTGCTTTCATGGAACTGATGGGTTTGGAGATGTTTACAAAGACAAGCCCAATATCGATAAGTTAGAAAAAGAACACGCTATTGTTGCTATACAGCGAATAGTTTCGCAGACACCAGGTAATATATTCTTATGTGAATTATTATTATTTAAATAGAATTACATTTAAGTACATAATACATAATTTTTTCAAATCTTGATTTTCTTACAGGGGAAGTGTCAATGGTTTGTTTAGGACCACTTACAAATATAGCTTTGGCTATAAAAATGTATCCGGACTTTGTCGATTGTGTTAATAAGTTTTATGTTATGGGAGGAAATTATACAGGTATTAATTACAAGAAAGTTATTCAGACATATTCATAAAATAATTGTCTTATATGATTATTAAATTAATACAGATTAAAAATATACTTTTTATTTAAAAAAATATACTTATTTAAAACATTTATTGTACTTTACTGAATTTTCAGTAATTGATGAAAAAATCATTAGTTGAGTTAAGAAATTCTTATAGTTTTCGTTAAAATCCATAGTACAATATGTACAATATTTTGAATATTATATACAATACAGTTTTTATCAATTTCCTTCATATAAAAAATATCCTTTATAAAAATATCTTTAATAATTAATTCATTGTATATATTTATTATATTTAAACAGCTATGGGAAATGTCACATCTCAAGCTGAGTTCAATTTCTTCGCGGACCCAGAAAGTGTGCATATTTTATTATGCAGCACAAAAAAATTGTGGCTTCTACCATGGGAAACTTGTTTTTTAAAATCAAAAGTTACACATGTAAGCACTTTCCCCAATTATTAAATTTCTTTGATATTAATATGCACATTTATTACAATTTACCAGAACTTTATTCATTTGAATTCATATCTCTTTTTAAGGAATGGAGAGAAAATGTGTTTGGAACCATAAATACTCCGACTGTGAAGTTAATCAACGATATCGAAGGCGGGACTTACGCCGACGAATCCAAAAAGTTGCCCTACTATTTACCCTGTGACGGAGTATTGGCTGCGATTTTGTTACGACCAGACATGGCCACCGAAATTTCGTCACATAACATCGACATCGAACTGGCTGGAGTGAAAACCAGAGGACAAGTCACACTTGACCACTTATTTGGAACGGAGCCGAACGCCCATCTCATTACAGATGTCGACACCGAAATTTTCCAAAACGTTCTCTTATTCGCAGCGAATCCCACCAAATATCACTCATTAGTTTTTTCGTGAATTCTGAACAAAGTGAAGTAAAAACTCAGGGTTTCGTATATAAAATTGAGTCATTCGATCCGAAAATTAAGTTGCATATCATTTTAAATATGCAATCAAATTCGTAAATTATTTTTTCATAAACGATGAAAAGTTTATGCATTTACCTTACAATTTTTTCAAGATGATTTATTGTACTATTTAATTTATATTTTAAAAAATATTGATGGAATTATTTTGAGTTCTTTAAAATTAAAGTAAAGAATGCTTCCAAGTTCAGAAAACAATTTTTGTTTATTTTGTTATGGCCAAAAGCAATTTTTGGATAATTCCCAATTTAACTAAATATTTAATAAATAATCCTACAAGGCTTATAAGCAAATATGAACGGAATCATGGGCAACGAAATAATTTATTTTTTATTTACAGTGAATGATACTTAAAATTGAATAAATATATTCACATCAATATCATGGTTCATTTACACAGTTTCATTCATGGGACAATTTGACGCGATGTACTTGTATTTTATAAATGCATGCATATTTGTCTTCTCTATTCATGCGGCGTATTTTGTATTGATCAACAGTTCAACATAAATGTTTTATTTGAAAGATTAATTGGAATGTTTTTGCTCTAATACAAATTGTTCTCATTGTATATCTAAGAACATCAGTACAAATCACATGTATTTAGTAAAAGAATCCAGTTTTAACCCTTCGTCTGCCGATTTTTCTAGTTTTTAATTCCCGAATGTCATCGTTTTTAATACTGAAGGGTTGAAACACTTTCTGTATTGAGAACATAGTTTAAAATAATGTTATCTTAAATTATGCCCAACTGAACAAAAATATTTAGAATAGTTAATCAATGTCTATTAAAGATATATTCATTATTGTGTATTTGTTATCTCTAATGGCAACACCGCAGAATTTGTAATTTACAGTTGGAAGAATAGAATTGAAAGACAATTATACATTAATCAATTTTGTATAAAATGTATTCTGTAATAAAATATATATTTTGTAATCCTCTATTTGCCTGGCGTTATAGTTTTTATGACATACTTCGAATTCCTGATTGTTTTTCAGAGTAGAACCAACGAAATAAAAGAAAAGTTAAATGTATAAATATCTAACCCATTGTCTTTGGTTGAAATTTTGTAAAATGATTCAGGATAACACCATAAAAATTAAATTATTTACTAATCAATAAGCAAAGCTTTTAGACTATTTCTCTACTTTTTATTGCATAAAAACATTCATATACCTGGCATTTCACATTGAACATTGATATACCATAGACAATAGGTTGAATATGTAATATGTAACATTTTGCATATGCTTCGTTTTTAATTCACTGAAATAATATTCTCCAGACTATTAATAAGTTCAAAGTTGTTTCTGAATCTATGAAACGTGAAAATATGTCATATTTTTTGTGTAAATTATTGCAAAATAATGTAAGTTATGTCTGTTCAAATGTATGCATACTTCGACGAATAAACTATTTTTTGTACCCTGAACTCTAGTACTGCTTATCATTTAGTACTTCATTTTATAGTATGGATATTTGTATATACTATAGCTTATATACATGGAATAGATAAATCGGTTACCAAAGTAATAACTGTATAATAATTAATTAGGGAATGGAAATTGGCATTTATTCTTCTTTTCCTGGAGACTCTTCGATTTCATTGGACTTTTGAAATTGTTGCCTCGTTCGACGACTTGTTTCTAACAATTCAACGAGTTCTGCTCGGATGATGTCGTTTTTCCTTTCCAAGGTGTCCAAAATTTGATTCAACTGGTCGAGTCGAGCATTTAGTGCTTCAAATTCTGAAAATTTGATTATATTAGAATCATTATACGTTACGATTAAAGAAAATGTTTGTTTAATTAAATATTGTTAATTTGTTTTGAAAATTCGAATCTTTTATTAATTGTTATTAATTATTAATGTGTTTGTATTGATTTCATTCTGAATGTTTGACAGTTATATCAAATCAACTTTTTGTATTATCTGAATGTTCAAGTTTTTTAATTCTCACAATTTTTCAAATTTCACCGATTCTATCTAAACAGTTTCCAGTTTGGTTAACAGCACAACATTATTTTATTTCTAGTTAAATTTCGTGAGAAATGAAAAATTTATTTTTGAAAATTCGCTACTTTAAAATTAAAATAATGAAAAAATGTAATAGAATTTAGAATTTCCTTAAAAAATGTCAATAAGATGGTTTGTCTTCTAAATCATTTTGGTTTAAATCTAAAAAATCAGCTAATTACACATAATTTATATCCCCAAATTCTTAATCTTAAATCTTCTCATTATTTTAACAGAAAATGAATCAATAATTTACACAATGTATTCAGTTAGCAATATTCATAAATATACTGACTCAACCATCTTTGTTTACACTTTCTTTTGAAGACAAATTGCATTAATGTTACACATTATTTCCTCAAGAAGGAATTACCTAATAATTTCTCATCAAATCATTTCCATAATAAATTTCTGTAAGATCCATTTTTTCGCACTTTGTTCACATAATATTTACACAAGCAATGCATTAAAAAAATGTTTAAAAAAGGTAAATTGAAATGTGAAATCGTGAAATTTTTATCGGATTACCTTCGTTGTGTATATCTTCCATGCTTTCCAAATCATCGACTTCCTGTTCCTCGACTTCGTCGGGATTGACAACGAAGTCGATTTTGTCTTCATCGTTTGACATTTTCATCGTTCCCGAATCTTTTTACGGAGTGCGGAGTCGATCACAACTCGCGATTGCTGACGATGTTATTATGGTCGATCAGCTGACTTTTCTCTTGTAATTTAATTACTTACACGAGTCTAGAAACCGTGAAACGACCCCAATGTCCCATTCGTTCTTTCCGTTGGAACCTGTGACGTCAGAGACTTTACGGTCGACATTCATAAAATATCTTTCTAAACTGGACATTTTTTTACAACTTCCTACCTTCCAAAAAACGGAACATTCACTCCAAAAAAATATATATCTATCCAAAAAATGCTTAATTAAAAAAATTAAATAATAAATATATTTTTTCAACAATTCAAATACATATGTTTTTCTTCTCTCTCAGATAGATTAAGAGAGGAAAGGACAAAGTGATTTTACGTATGAAAAGTTGGTTTTTTTCTTCATTCAATTGCTAAACAAAAATAAAGAATAAGTAAGAAAGATTTTTTTATACAAACTAAACTATTCCACGCAGAAATCGCGTTTTAATTGAAACTCGAATCCCACGCGAGGTTTGCGAACACGCTGTTTCGCTATCTCACTCTGATCCAAGTAAATCGTTGACACGTCGCGTGTGTCATGTAATTTAGGCGTTGTTCCATTCATTTTTCGATACAAGTGTATGCATTTCGATCGCGATTAGACGAAGCCGAATTTCGCCTGCACCGCCGAAATTCCGAAGCAAAATGATTGCTGGCGACGTGAAATTTCACGTGCCACTCATTCTGGCGCTTTTATTGTGCTGCTTTATTAGTCAAGGTAAGTCAGTTTTGTTTGTACGCGAGAAGTGAAGCGTCCACTTGTTGCTCGGAACAAATCGTAATTTTGTACATTACGACTTTGTACACACCAAAACGTGGGTGTACTGTATTTTACGAAATCGTTACTTACTGTCGAAGATCGAAACAAAAATTTCAGATTTGCGAGCTAAAAGCATCGATGCGTAAAACGCGTTAAATTTGAAAAACTGGTTCCGAAGTTCCATTCATTATGAGTCTAATGCTAATAAATTCCTGGCATAGTTGCGAATGAAAAGTGTTACTCATGGGAATTTGCAATTTAATTATCTAGTGCTGAATGATCTGCAGTATGGATAGTCGGAAAAATTGACTTTATGTCTAGTTTGAAAAGTGTTTAGTTGTTATTCAAAAATAAAAAATCTTAAGTGAAGAATTTAAAAGATTTTAAGAATGGAAGTTGTAAATTGAAGTAGTAAAACCATTTTTTTTTTCAATGTTCAGTTTGTAATGATGCATTATTTTTACTGTTACATTGCATATCTGTTTATTGAAATTAATTAAGTTTGATAAGCACTAATTATTCGTTAATTGAATCTCATTAAGTCTCTTATGCTATCAAAGAGTTATTATTCGAGAAGCTTGCAGTATAATTTCACGAGATCATTAATCAAGGAGTACTTTTCATCACTGAAAACAGTTGTCTGTTTATAATGTTCTATATATATTCCTTATAGGTTACTCTATTAAATGTTGGGAATGCAGGTCAGACAATGATCCAAAGTGTGCAGACCCATTTGATAATACTACAGTACCAATTACAGACTGTAGTTTAGAGACAATTAGTCATTTACCAGGAGCAAAAGCTACCATGTGTAGAAAAATTCGCCAAAAAGGTATAGTTTCAGTATTTTCTGTTAAAAAAATACTTTTAATATATATTGAAGAAGGTAATTGTCTTAATAGTTTGAGAAATGGAAGTGGTTATTTATACCTCGGAGTAAACTGCAATAAATAAGAGTAAATGAGTAAACTCTTATATACTCTTATTTACTCTCATTTACTCCATTTTTTTCTTGTTTACGCAATCATTTACTATCGTTTACTCTTATTTACTCTCTAAAAATAAAAATAATATACTTTCAGTTGATGGAAAATGGAGATATTACCGTAGTTGTGCTTTCATGGGAGAGCCAGGAATCGCTGGTGACGAAAGGTTTTGTTTGATGAGAACTGGCACGTACAATATATTCATGGAATACTGTACTTGTAACAGCAAAGATGGCTGTAATTCAGCGCCTGAGCATCAGGCGAGCATTTTTACACTTGCACTCTTAACCGTACCATTGTGCTTAAAGTATTGGCTATCCAAAACTTAAATTTTTACTCAAACTGTTTTATAAGGAAGGTTCAGATTTTTAACTCGTAATGCTATGCATTTTTACATTTTCACTGCACTAAAAAGTGTGCACATATTTTAAACAAGTCTTCCTGACATATCGCAAAACTATTGCTGAAATAATGTCGAAACTTCCTTATAGAGTTTTAAACGTTACTTTCAAAATGAGCAATAGTGATTATAGTCAGATTTGTTGGCATCAATTCAGTGCTTCGTCTGAAAAAAAATTGGAATATTTTTCATAAGAAGCATTGATTTGTCAAACTGTACTCAGATATGCACAATACTTAATATATTTTTGTACGAACAAACTGCCTTTCGAACAGAGTTTAGATGTATTGAAAAGTACAAATTTAAATATCCTATATACATCGTATCAACTTTTCTATATCAGCTCATTTTGAAACTTGCAAATCGATCAATTTAGTTTAACTCGAAACTTTTATAGATCTGGCATACTCTGAATTTTTAGAATCTCACGTTTTAACCTTTTTTAATTAATGCTAAGGTAATTTAAGCCTAGAATGTATATTTTGTAATTTTTTACGATGCAGAGATTAGTGTACAAATCTTCAACACGATCGCTAGAATTGTAAAAATGAATTGAAAAATTGATAGAGGGATTACCATTTTGTACCATTCCAATGTATTTTTGTATTCAACGATGTGATTAAAGTAAATCAAACGACACATTTCATTGCATCGAAAGGGTCAATTTTAGGCTAATGTAAATATTCCTACCAAATAAGAAGTATTGCAAGACTAATACAAATTAACGTACATAATAAGACTGTTAGAACCGTCCAGATTTTGTAAAACTTATTATTGTATCAATTTGTATAAAAGAAGTTTTATGTATACATTTGTGACAATAAAACACATGTATATAACGAATAGTTTACTAACTTATTTAACTATACACTTTACAAGAAAAACAGTGTTGAATATTCAAACATCATTTATTTGTTACATTGTTATAACAATTGGTAAAACAGGTTGGAATTTAACTTGCATCAAATACATTTTTCGTATAAATGTTAGTGTATTAAAACTTCTGCATATTTGTATATTTGTGCAAAACTAAAATTATTAACATTGATAAATCAAACTTTCTCCAATAATCCAACTTTGAATTTGATCCTAAAAATGCAGTATCCAAAAAATGCTTGTTTCAATATTTCAATCTTACAATATTTAACACTTTATGTACATGCTGCTGGTATAAAAATGGATAATTTTCTAAGCAATAACAATACTGAAAGCTTCAAATACTGCCAATACAACATAATCATGTGGTTCCCTAAATCATCCTCAAATCTATGCTAACGTACAAAAATAATATGTATTAAAGTTTAGTCCAAGTAATATACCTAAGTAAACTTGTACGTTATTTCGGTGTACGGTATTTAAGTTAATGTTGATATGTCGTTGTCTTACAATTATGTTGGACGGTTACGATAAGCTCGCAGTAAAACTTCCAATTTCCAAACGCTGATATTCTATTTTTTTACAATTTGCATGACAACCTATTCAAGAATTAGAAGTTCTACTGCAATTAAAAATCGATGCTTACAAATCGCTGTAAAAAGGATTAAATTTTTTTGTTTTCATTTGAAGTTCGCACAACCAGAAAATTATGAACATTGTTTAAAACAAACTGGAAACAACCCTTTGATTCACTCATCGAGTGATCAATTTATCACGAGTATCTTTAATAAATATGAATTACGAATTCATTTTTGATTTCTCTGTTGCTTCATTGGTTTGATTGGTTCCCGTAAAAACGCGCGAATCCTCAGCATCCCCTTATGTTTCATTTGTTCGTTGGGGGTCGGTGTTTCTTGATCATAGAAGATATTCAGATCGATTTGGACGTTTTTGTTTATTCGAACGCTTGCCATTTCACTATCGGTTGTCCAGGTTTCGCTACAGCTTGTTTCCACTGTTCTCCATAAGGTCCACCTACTTCAGGGCCAAGAACAAAGTGTCCAACTGTGACTTTTTTACCTGCAAAACAATTTATAAATGAAATATTATTTAATAACATTATATATTTATTAAATCGTTTTTAAAAATGAATAGTTTCCTTATAAGAATCACCTTTTTTTATATCAATATAAAAAACAAGAAAAAACAATTATAAACGAGTTCATTCTAATATTAAGCGGAATTTCTCTAACTGGAAAGTCAAGACGTTTATCCACTTGACATTAGAATATTCTTCTTATAACCCACATTTTTTTGCGAAAAATTTAACTGGAATAAAAACTAACTTTTCTGATAAAGATACATTTTAATTTTCTTTCACTACTGACCCATCTTGTTTTTCGAGACGAATTTGACGACGAAACTGACGTCCTTCAGCGCCCCCTCGAATGGGTTTTCCGCGATAACTTTGGCTTGGTCAGCCGCGAATTTCATCGTCACGCACGGCGCGAACCGGTCGCTTTTCCAGAAGTGCGTGACCCGGCTGCCCTCGACAACCGACATCTTAATGTACATCTGACCCTTCAGCATCTCGTGCTCGTGCATGTTCTGCAATGAACATCGGAGCCGCAGCAAAGTGAGCACCATATTTCCGCCACTTACGTCCTTCTTGTCGCTCTTCTCCTGGCAGAGAGACACCTCCACCTGACCTTTCTTGTGCTCCCGCTGAAAGTACAAATGAGACCATTACATAACACACATTTGTCAGACAAATTCACAAATATCTTAAAATCTTTCAAATTTAATGTTTGTGGACTCGATTTTATAATCTTGACTAAAAAATACTGATCGTTTAAAACAATTTTTAAGATCTGCCAGACTTCGTGTGTGTTAAATTAACGATGCGAATTTGACGAAAAAAGTATGCTATAGAAACTTTTACAAGGAATTTTTGGACAAAGTTTGAAGACAGAATAAAATTTGTAGAATTTCTCTTGAACTAGTGAGTCGATTAAATACTGATCATTATTTTAGTTCACACCCATTTTTTATTATTTTGTATGAGAACATTTAAATTATTGGATGTTATGCAAAGAAACAAATTGATTTAATTAACTAAGTTAAATAATTATAATAATAAATGTTACTGTCAATAATTATTTAGTTTGTAAACTTTGTCTCTCAAATTTTTTCTTCTCTTTAGTTCTTCTATCCTTTTCGCTCTAAAACATCATGCCCCAACTTCTTTAAGGGTTCAGGCATCTCCCTTTCGAGCGTCAAGAATCCTCAATTCATCGCAACACGTCGACTAATTGAATTTCTGACCTACGACCTCCGTTGCATCATCGTTCGGCCGTAGTTGGACAAACACGGGTCTTTGTTCGCGCCTTCGAATCTTACGATTTGGAGTTTAAACGTTGGATCCCTTAAAACGACACTTACCCTTAAAATTTTACATTGTGGGAGAAAATTGCATTGACTTAAAACAATTTTTAACTTTGACTCAAAGTAACTTACTTTGCCTGAATGCAAATATTCTTACCTCAATGCAACATTTTTAAAACTGTAACCAATTGCAAATGATAAACATTTTGGAAATCTGTAAACAGTAAATCAAACTTTTTCCATAATAGCAATAGCTAAGAAAACTCAAACTGTAATTTTTTATTTTTTTATATTTAAGCTACTTCTGAACTAAATATTTTTGGTTAAAGTGAAAGGAAATTAAAAAATAATTCGGGGGGTAATTGGCGTGGAAAACCGAGTTGATGAGTCGACGAGTTCACATATTTCCATAATGACTGTTCAGTGCCGAGTCTAAGTAAGCAGTGGACGTTTGTTTGCTAAACGAAACAATGCGACTGGAAGACGCGACAAATTTTCTGCCACATTCGAAGAGTTGGCGATCATCAAGCCTTGGAGTACAGATTCCTGATCGATTATTCAGCACGGTGGCAAAGATTGCAGACGATTTCAGTTTTTATTAATAAATGAAGATGCTGCCACGTAATTGCTGGACGTTACTCGTTACGATTTGCATGATACTTTCGTGACTTGGGTAATTGTCGAACGAGAGAGGTTATTGAAGATTTCATCCAAGGTTGAGAATCGCCATTTTTCGTTTGATGGCTTGTTAGATATGAATTTATAATTTTGCAATTGACTGATTGGATACTGATTATTTCCAATTATTTGTACGTAATTTTAGAATGACATAAGGTTTGTTTGCTCAAACATTTTTGTGTCTGTTGAAATATAATTTTATAGTAAGAACTAGATCTAAAATTGTATAATACCAAATTTTCAGTTAGACTGGTTTTTTATTATTACAAACGTGAAATTAATACAATTAAATATCAAATCGAAATCTGAATTTTAAGTAAACTTGAAGTTGTTAAATGATTAAGTTGTCCAGGAAATAATACCAGTTCAAAAATCCCGATGATAAGATACGGAATTAAGAATATTAAATTTAAAGTGACAAAGCGAGCATGCCAGTTTAAACGTGGCTATTATTACGAAATGCAATACATAGTGTCATAACTATAATTTAAAAGTGCTAATGTCAATCGGTGGCCTGAGAATGACAGTTCGATATAACTAGTTTAAGTTCAATCATTTTCAAATAAATCAACGGTATTAGTGTATGGACACTGATTTGAAGATAATATCTTGAAATAAAAATATCTTTTAATTTGCTGCAATTATGCTCAAATTTAATTGAACAGAAAAAAGATGTTTTGAAAAAAATGTAGAAATTTCAAAATCCCTTTGTACAATTTAAAAAATAACGCAATTTCAAAATGATGAAATTCGAAATGATAAAAGTAACATTTTTTAATTATTACGAAATTTTATTTTCATTTTTATTATTTTTTATTTGCATTTAAAAAATGTTTTTATTTACATTTTTTATTTATATTTTTTAGTTTTATTTGTATTTGATTAGTTAAAAAAATTGAAAATCCAAAAAATTTACCCTTTCATCCGATCCAGCGATTCCACTCGAGATTGGTTTCAGCTGCCTCCACATGTCCCCCGTTGAAACATCCGAAGCGTGTCTGGGTTTGTGAGGTTTCACTGTGAAATTCTTCTCGTCCAGGGAAATCGCCGTTGTGCCAATCGTCCGCCTCTTCTCCGACATTTTGACCCTCTCCGGCGAAGAGTCGCTCACTTTATCCGTGCTCTTGTTGAAGAACTGACTCAGCCGTTTGTTGATCGAGCACTGCTCCCTCACAGGCGAACTCTTCTCCTCGTCCTTCTTCTTCGAACCCTTCTTCTTTTCTTCCGCCTTCTTCTCTTCCGCTTCCTTCTTCTCGGTGGCGATCAGCGGTTTGTCTTCCAGAATCGCATAGAGGGTCGCCACTATCAACTTTGACCCTCCGATCTCTTCCTCGGAGACTTTCGACTTGCCGAACTTGCTCTTCGTCTCTTTTCGCAAATGGAAAGTGAATTCCTCGTTCCATTGCGGCCACGATTCGTTCCTCGTCGTTGTTTCGAATTTGTCTTTTCTCGGCAGAAATTTTACCTGAAAGATTGTATTTATTTGACTTTTCCGGTTTACTATTTATTAAGAAAGGGATTTATTATAAAAGACACTAACTCCGTTGCAGCAGACTTTCGACTTGACCTTAAGTGAATGTTAAAATATTACTTTTTAAATACATTTTAGGTTCTTTTATCAGTACCTTGTAAAAAGACGGTAAATGTTTTTATTTGTTTTAAAGTAACACAATCCATTTTTTCTACTTTTTTTAACTATCATGTTAACAGACAAAAGTTAACATGATAGTCTCAATAACAGTGACCTGGTTTCTAACTGTTTCAGGTTCACGCAAATTTGTTTAATAAAACAAACTTACTGATATACTTTTTTAAGCAAACATAACTTCGAAACAATCCTATTGAAAGTTGGAATATTTTGGTCATTTAGGAAACATATATTACCAATATATTTTGTATAAGAAAATATATTCCCAATATAATCCCAATGTAATCTCAATTTTTGATATATATTGGGAATATTTTGTATTTTTTTCAAAATATTGGGAATATATTTCTAATTATTGCAATATATCGGGGATATATTGGGAATATATCAGGAATATATTGAGATTATATTTGTAATTCCTGAAATATATTGGAAATATATTTGGAATATCTTAGGAATTTATTTCTGTTTTTACTAACGAAAAAACATACCTGAACCATATAGCTGTTCACTCTCGTAAACCCGAAATTCTGCGGCAAATGTCGCGCGCCGAGAACAGTTACGGTGAGAGTTTTATTATGCGGCGAGTGAACTATGCGAATGCCGATTTCCGGTTCCAAAGGAGCAGATCGCTCGAGCGGCGTGGAGACCGATTTCAGACTGCTGTCTATGAAGGTTTTCAGCTTCGCGATCGCCATGCTCGTTTTTCAGGATTTTCTTCTGGAGATCAAATCACAGTTCCGAAGGAAACTGTCATTGGTCAGTCCGAACCAGAACTATTCTACCATTTCAACGCTGAAACAATTGTTGAGTTGAGTAATATTGAGTTTTCAATTCCATTTGCTGGTGGAATACTGGATGGTGTCAAATGTGAACATTTTTCGCGCGCAAAAGTATAAAATGCGGTTTTGCGAACCAGCGATTTCTAATGCAATTGCCCATAGTCAATGACTTCTCGCGACAAATCATTACAGGCTTCGTGAATGAAAAATGTGTCAGCCATTAGCACACAATGACCAATTTCGTACGTCACGGGTACAAGTGAAACGATTGTGTCAGACCGAAAGAATTATGACACGGGGAAAAGTGAATTGATCGCTTTCTATATGCGAAATGATATTTATTTTTGGCTGCCACAATGGGAGTTGTGCATTATGCCGAACTTATGATGATCGAAAGATTTGAGTGTTGTATAATAGGTGATTTGCGTAAAAACCTAGAAATTGATTGCATTTCAGAATCTCATTAGGAAGTTTCAGTTTGGTGTGATGAGTAAAGAAAAATTGTTAGAAATATTGATTGGTAACTGGAATTGAAACTTTTTAGAGAAAAAAATGAGACAATTAATTAGAATCAATTAATGTCTGTTTCTAATATATATTCCAAATATATTTATCATATATTTATCGTATATTGGAAATATATATTTCTTTTTACTAGGGATGTGAAGCATATATAATGCATTTTTCCCGCGAAAGGACTTGACTCTTTAGTATCGTGCATTTTAATGTCGTCCAGCCAGACTCTTCATCACAAATGTTACTTGATCCACTTTCCAATAAACGTTTCCGGCGCGCCGTTTAAATTCACTGTCTCGCATCTATTTATCCGACTATTTCTCTGCATTTCTCTGCAATGACAAAATTGCAGCCAATAGCTGTTAGTTTACAATTTCTAAAACTTGAACAAAAGAACATGGATTTTACTATACTCTGTCATAAAAAAAGGAATCGATTCTTAGAGTTTATAAAATACTTTTTTTGTTTAAAATATCAGCTTTTTATTTTGGATATGACATTTGGATCACACCAACGCAGTAACTTGAACAATCAAACAGCGCCACCTACAAATAGTTATAGACGCAATAAAACTTGTTCTTCCCATTCAAAACAAGACAATAAGGTATTTTTAATGAAAAGATATAACTTCCTGAACGGAAAAGTATGCACATAACTTTTAAAAATCGCCTGTTTTCAAGAAGAATGCATTTTTGATATAGAATTATCGACATTCATCTGATCGCGATAAGAATTTAACGTCACCACAATCAATTTTTAATAATTACTTTGCATATTATTGTATTGCATATTGATAGTGTGGAATTCGTTTCCGGCGCCATATTAAACAGAAAAAGAACATCGCCACTGCGAAGGAATGCAAACCGTTACCGTCTCGCGGGTGCTGACATATTTATAATAATTTGATAACAAAAGGACGGTGATTACGTTCGAATGAATATGGAAATTACGGTTAACGATTCGTAATGAGGATGGAATCACTTTGTTTCGAAGTTCGAATGGAATAGTGTCTGATGTGATAATGTTCCGGTATTGTCGGCGGAAAACAACAAACAGAAATGTAAATCGCGACTCATGTGGGAATCTCGTAGAACAATTCGCCTTGTGTAGATGCATATCATGGCGATTATATGCCCCTGTAAGAAATAAAAAATCGAGAGAAATTCATGCCAATAGAAATGGAATCAAACTGATAAACTTTTTTCAAAAAAAGCTATACAGAACTAGCAGACATTCCATGTACTAATCTCTAATCCAAAGTCATTAATAATTCCTTCAGTTTCATTCCGTTTTTCTTTTCACAGAATTTTTCGGGATTTTAGACCCAACTGTCACTTTCAGTAAACGCTAAGTTCCCACTTGACATTACCCAATTGATCGAATACCTCAATTCCAGGAAAAGCAGAAAGCACTGACGTCCGCACGACACTGACACAATGCAGTCGATAATTTGATAACTGACCCAATCCGTACACTCAAGCAAGACTCAAATAACAATCCAGCACTCCCACTCGACCAACAATCGACTACTTAAAATCGTTATCTAAACGAACAAATGGACGAACAAATAACGACACTGACTTCACAAAAACTCTGCTAATCAATTCCCCGAACGCCCCGGTCGATTTCCAATTTCAGTCGCCTATCCTATGCACATTCCACATTCCGACAAGTGGAAACCTGAATCAGTCATCCCCACCCCGAAACCACTTCGCAAAAAGTTGTTTACCCCAAAGTTCTCGAAAACATTGTCCTCGGAACCGAAAGAAAATGTCGCGAATCGGTCGAAAACGGGATCGCGGAAATCGGAAATCGCGAGGCTTACCTGCGAATCGCCTTACGTCACACGACACCGCGCGTTCGCAGTCACTATGGTCACTGCGCGACGTAAACACTGTCGGGATGGATACGCGCGCGGCCATCGGCGACCGGCACATGCTCAGAAATCCGGCGCGGCGTCACGTGGGATTTGGCGCCGATCGGAATCTGAGGCGGCCGTTTTGACGGCTCGTTTTGTTTTGACGGAGCGAGTGTCGGACTGCGCGGAGGTTCGTGGTGCAACTAACAGGCCGCGCGCCGCTCCTGGCGAGTGGTTATAAACTGCCGTTGGAGCGACGACTGACTCGCGACGAGAGCAGGAGCGCAAGATGTACGGGGAATCTGCAAGGTCGCGCTCACACGCGCGGGAAGGATGAGTGTGTGTGCGAGGCGCGAGAGAGATCCGATCGGGACGGCGGGAAGGGCTTTGTTATGAGGAAGTGGGCGCGAAAGGAGGAAGCGAGTCGTTTCAGAGCTTTTCAGAGCTTTTCGGAGGTATCAAATTGACAAGTCCGGAAGTCTGGAAAATTCTAGAAATCTCGCAAAATTGGAAATGTCAAAGGTTTTCGGAACTTTTTCAGAATATTTGTCAGACGTTTTCTGGGAATTGTTTATGAAATTAAGGGTATTTATTTAGGCAAGGGTATTTATTTAGTAAGAATGATAAACTTGAAAATATGTAAAGAAAATATGGGACAGTTAAGATTTTCAAATATTTTGGGACTTCTTCAGAGATTTAGTAAAAAACAAAATCTCTGTTGAATTTAATTGAACTTTAAAATTGAATTGAACGTTTATTGAACTTTTGGCTCCGTTGGGGAATTTATACGTACAGTCAGTAGTTCAACACCAGGATTGAAACTTTTTTTTCAGAGATTTTCAAAGTATTTTTTCCAGAAGGGTAGAAATACAATACCAGCACGAAATAAATCACATTTTTACAATTAAAACAAACCCAGTAAATGAAAACCCATGGAAGAAAGATTGAAAACGATTCAACGTTCCTCCCAGCGAATCGCGAATCTTTAAGGTGGTTATATCATGAAGGATCGTATAATTAGGGTGCCAAATGAAAATATGGTCATATTAATTTAATCATGTT